>JAUIMW010001926.1:0-11507 GCA_033557785.1 Enochrus cinctus | reverse complement strand
ATTTACATAACTAATTAAACAAACCGGCAACCAGGATTCGTACAGTCCACTTAGGGTGGTTAAGCCTCCCGCCAACAATTGCAATAATGGCAGAATCATCTGCATAACATAATATTTTCACTTCACAAGCTAAGTCTGGTAGATCATTGATGTATATTTGAAACAATGGGGGAACAAGCACCGTGCCTTGAGATACACCTATACGCACAGAGTCTTTAATGCTTGTAGGGGAAACTAACTTAATGTATTGGACATGGTTATGCAAAATAGCTTTATAATAATTTTGGCGGTGTACCTCTAATCCCTACCGCTTCAAGTTTGTCTATAAGTACTTTAGCTAGATCATTGATTATTGACAAATATTTTTCTTTTTTATTTATTGAAATCATACTCAGTACTTGTTAGTTCAGTTAACAATGTTTCAGTTCGCAACCCCGCTCTAAATTCATATTGATTTTTGCTTAAAATGTAATTTCTAAGAAATTAAGATTATGATTCTTTATACATTTTTCTAATAGTTTTGCAATATTGCTTATTAACGAAATTGGTCTATAAATGCTCATTTCTTTATGATCATCCTTTTTGAATATTGGAATTACTACAGCTTCTTTCAATTCATCTGGGTATACGCCACTTGTGATGGCCAGGTTAAAGATATGTTCTAATGGCTTTACAATATATAGAGGTATTAGCTTTAGGACCAAAGAACTTATTCCATCTCTTCCAGGGACACCTAAAATAAATTTTATATGTTTTTACTCTAGATGCGAGTATACGCGTTTGCCCTAATCGTGTTCATCATTAACACCAATCGACGTAAAATATCTATTAAATGCATTGCACATTTCTTTTTGGTTAGATATTTCCAGACCGCTCTCAGAATTTATAGATTTTATATCACTAGTTTTTCTGGAGTCTCCTATTAGCACATTCACAACTTTCCAGGTGTTCTTATCTTTTTGATTTGTTAAGCCTTATTTGTAATAATTGTCCTTGGTTATTTTTATTTCTTTATTTCTGCATCATTTCGTCGTTATTTGGGTTCTTTTGTACTCTCAGTTTCATTTTATCTCGAATTCTTTTGTTCTTAATTAGTTCTACAGTTATCCAAGGTTTAATTTCAAATTATTTTTAGATTTTTTTTGGTTTTGCTTCTTTACTTGCCTGCATATAATCTTTTGGTTTATTCATGAATCTTGTGGTTGCATTTTGTGTGCCATCAGCGGCGTAAATGTCCTCCCAAATTTCTTTTGCAACTCTGTTTATTAGTCGATCGAGGAGATCAAAGAGAATGCGACGAGGGAACTAAAGGCCATCCCTTTGTCGACTTACCAGGGATGCATGAAGGACTGGATCAAGCGTTGGCACATGTGTGTTGCTTCAGATGGATCATATTTTGAAGGAGATAAAATAAATTTGCCTGAAATTTAACTTATTTTATTTAAAAATTCCCGGTACTTTCTGATCATAGGGTATGAAATATTTTAAAGGCTGTCATTGGCGGTAGGTTATTACAAAAGGTAGTTTGCATATTTTCTATGTCTCTCTCTAAGTCCGTGTACATGTTTCCTCAAACAACTTTTTTATAAGTAATTATAATTTTATTATTCTCTAGAAAATTTTGCAATGCTCACAGCGGTCGTAAACAGTTATTAAAAATATTTTATTCTGACTGTAGGGCACAAAGAAGATAATAAAAAGTAATATTAGTACAACCACTGTCTAGATATACAAATAATACTGAATAACTAGAGTGGTGCGCAATACAAAACTGGTGATGATTGCGTTAATATCATAAAGAGTCCTAGTTTTTAGTGTGCAAACTTTAGTATAACATCATGCCAAATAAATGTATATATGTACAAATTGTCATGCCTAGGGTACAGGTCCTCAAACTATGGTACGCGTATCTCAGGGGGTATGTGAAAAATCTATTAGGGGTACGAAAACAAGCACGGTCATGAACAGAAACATAAACCATTTATACAATTTTTACCTGTTAGGGGTACGCACCTGATCTGGTATTAACATAAGGAGAATGCAAAGAAATTTGATAGCCTATAGTCTAGAGGATTAGGCAATGGCCTTTGGAGCTAGGGGTTCCTTTTATTCCATCTTATCATCAGCCTTAACTAATATATCGTGCTATTCACACGCCTGCAGCATGTTATCTACACGAAAATATTTAAATATGTGGGAAATTTGAAATTATATCTATTTAATTCAATAAAAAAAAATTATTATTTTTGTTAGAGAAATGACATATTTATGCTAATTATTATTTTTCTGCATTATAGTTTTCTTATTTAATAATAATGTAATAAATTACTTTATTTCTATTATTATGATTACTATTGCTAACAAGTGTGCTTTTAGATTTTCCATCAACCCCTTGAAAAAAGAAATTAGTATTAACATAAGCATCTACCTATCTATTCGTTCCTAAAAATTCCCTGATACAAACAAGCAGAATGCAAAAATTACGATTCTGCATGTTCAACCAATTCAACTCATGCTTATGTGAAATTTGCCTAAATTTCCTGATGCCACATATGAATTGCTGCGTGAATTTTGAACACTCTAGATTCGTTTTGCCGCATTCTTTGTTATAACTGGACCATATACCAGAGCACAGTTAGAAAAAAACAAAATTTTTTTGACCCTAACCGTTAAGAAATGCCTTATGGCATAGATCCCGACCTGTTTTTCGTAATTAAAAATATTGTCTAAAAAGATACATACATATTTTGTCTCTCTGTGTAAATGTATCATTTTATTGCCGATGGTTATATTTATATTTTTGCATTGACTTCAGTCACAACATTCTTTCTGCCAAAAATCATAATATTGCTGAATCTAAATCATTTCGAGAAAAAGAATCATAAATATGCATATCTTCAGCGTACATATGCATCTTACAAGTCTCAAGTCCTTTTGCCAAACAAACTGGTATAAATAACAATAAAAAAGAAGTGGTTCCAAGATTGACCCCTGCCGCATACCTCATATTATCACCCAGTTGCACACACTGCAATTTATCAGAAAGATAACACTTGATCATTGTTTTGGTGCTTTCGGAAAAACCTGCGTATTATAATATAGAAAGAAGAATATCTAACATTAATATTGATAGCTTTTTCCTTCACCTCATAGACTGTAACGATAAAATCTTTCACGTCAAGCATAACAATGGCACAGGTGAAATTCTTTTTGAAGTCTCATCAAAATGGAGATATTATGTAATTATTGTAAACAACATTTTTTTATTAGTACATGAGTTAATGTTAATCTCATTTCTGGCTGGGGTGTGTAAATTCCTTAAGGATTTATAGTAATTATAGTCGGATGTTAATTTTTCATATATATTTCTCATAAGGAACATCATCCTGTAATCAATTCCTTGTAGGGCACTTGTAGTCTTATGGTCAGCAAATTTATACTCCACAATAACAGAATTAGAAAGGGCTACTGATGAAGACATAATGACAACATCTAATAAGGACACTCCTCAAGTAGACAGATCAATCTTTTAAATCTAAGCTTTCAGTCACGGAAATCAGGCAGCAAAAACATACACCAGATTGGTTAGTTTGAGATTCCTAGCAACATTATAAATGATTTAAGTGATTTACACATGATATATGTTTTATTCCATTATTAAATGTTAAATATTTTATCTTCACTTAACAAAACGTTCCCGACTCCGTATTTTATTGTAAGTAACTTATTACTTATTGAATTTTGAACATTTCCATTCTGTTTTATATTAGTTTGCCCATATTTTAATTCTTTTATTTTCCTTTAGGAATACGTGACAATAAAATCTACTCACAAGGTAACAATTTTAATTTTTTATTGAATTTGGCTGTAATCATCCCCACTGACTTTGCTATTACTGCTGTAAAACATCACATAACTAATAGGGAAAGATTACCTGATAATATAAGAAAGTAACATTTGTAACAAAAGCGACGATACTTGTAGAACAGTGGGTGGGTTAAGCTTAGATTAAACAAATCTTTTCAAACATTGGCACGAATCAATACATTTTTTTGAACTAGGCAAAATGGGCACTCCAGGTCTGCTACCACCTGCACTCAAACTGTTTACTCTTAATGAAAGTTGTTAGGCCACTGCTTACCTCGAACCAAATCCAATTCTATTGTTATTATATAACATTCAGATTTTAAATAATATTAGGATTAGCACATAATCTTCTTTACTGGTGTTTTTAAAATATATCAGTTTCCAACAAAGTCTTATTTTGTCTATTTACTGAAGGAAAAGGTATATATGCACATATTTTATTTATAATGAAAAAATTTAGGAAAGTTTGTTGTTCTTTTCATTCAACTAACTTATACTTTAAATAACTTTTATGCTTAATTTTTGTATATGCTCATTAACCTTGCTGCTTTCTCAGGCAAGTCGAAAACTATTTATCGTTTACTTGATGTAGATAGAATGTCCAAATTTTCTTCAAACTCAGTGGTGTATGCTTGCAACTGATGGAGCAAGTAAGATAATTGAAAATAAGTATGAAAGAATAGGTGAAACAGAGAGCAAAAGTAGGCCAAGGTAAATAGTGGGAAATAGCAGTCTGCTATCCAATTTATTGATAACTTTTTTGTTTAATGTAAATCTGCATTGTGTAGTTTCATTATTTTTTCTTTGCTATGGTTCGTTTTAATAATTTACACTTTTTAATTGTAATGTTTTTTTTTTCAGATTGAAAATCAAATCTTGCCCTAATTGGAACACAAATAAGGTAACAGTTTTTATCTTTTAATAAATATGTTTTTGTTAGGTGTACCTCATGTCATTGCTGTTGGCCTTGGGGTTGCTAGTAGGAAAGAAGAAACAACTTTCAGAGAAAGATTACCTGGTAATGTAGAGAAGGAAACACGTGTGAAAGAAACTCCTACGGCAAGTAGAGTAATAGGTGGAATTTTGAGCATCGGAACGTCAGAAATTATACATAAACATAGAGAAGAAGAAATTTTCTATTTTTATGATGGTAACTTCATAGGAAATAATAAAACGGAAGCTGCTAAGAATGCCCATCAAAGAGGAAACCATTTTTTTAATAATGGTGAATATTCAAAGGCAGAAGGTTGGTATAATGCTGCCTATCAAACTTGTTACGGAAATGATTCCAATGAAACCATGTATAGGAATGATAAAAATAATGCTAAATCAGAACAGCTTAATAAAGAAGGAGAGCAGCATGATAAAGAAGGTGAATACTTAAAGGCAAGTGCCTTATATGAAGCAGCTTCTAAAACTTGTGCTGAAGGATATTCAAGAAAACAGCAGTTTCTAAAAAATATAAACCATTCCAAAGCACAACATTTTAATAATGAAGGAAACAAATTGGTGAGAAAGAAAGCTTTTGGTGAAGCCCTTAAGAATTTTGAAAAAGCTTTAACGTACTGTTCAACAGATTTTGAACATTACAATGCCTATAAGCAAAATATAAATAATGTTAAAGCAGAAATATTTTGCCAGGAAGGTGATGCTTTATTTAATCTAAAAGAATATAGCAAAGCTCATGACCTGTATTGCAAGGCAAATCACTTAAGCACTAAGGAAGCCAGGAAAAGTTATTTTTTAAATAAAAGTAAAAATGCTTTAGCTGAAAACTTTAGTAAAAGCGCGGATACCATATTGTTAACTGACTGTGAAAAAGCTATAGAGTTATATGATAAAGCGATAGTTACATGTGCTAATGATTACAACATAGAAAGATTCAGGAGCAACAGAAAAAATGCTGAAGCAGAATATTGTTTTGTTAAAGCAAATGAATGTTATAATAATAGAAATTACAATAAGGCAAGACAACTCTTTGGTGAGGCTATAAATAAAACAATCCGAAGTGATAGAAAAGCATATTTTAAAAAATGTAGAGATAACACAAATGCTGAATTATTTTGTGAAGAAGGTACCTTATTGTTCCATAACAATAATTTCTCAAAAGCTATAGATTTTTATTATAAAGCCTTATTTACCTGTTCTGTGGACTATGAAAACAGAGAGTACTTTGAAAAATGTAGAAATAATGCAGAAGCTGAATTATTTAATCAAAGAGCGGATAGTATATTATTTACTAGCTGTGAAGAAGCTATAGAATTATATGATAAAGCGATAGTAACATGTGCTAATGATTACAACATAGAAAGATTCAGGATCAACAGAAAAAATGCTGAAGCAGAATATTGTTTTGTTAAAGCAAATGAATGTTTTAAAAATAGAAATTACAATAAGGCAAGACAACTCTTAGATGAAGCTATAAATAAAACAATCCGAAGTGATAGAAAAGCATATTTTAAAAAACATAGAGATAACACAAATGCTGACTTATTTTTTGAGAAAGGTACTTTATCATGGAACAACAATAACTTCTCAGAAGCTAAGGGTTGGTTCAATGAAGCTGTAAAAAACTGCTCTGTGGACTATGAAAATAGGAAGCTCTTTGAGAAATTTAGAGATAATTCAGAAGCAGAATTATTGAGTGAAATGGGTCAGAGTTTATTCAAATCTGGGAATTTCTGTGAAGCTAAAGAATTGTTTAATAAGGCTTTGTTACAATGCTCCGAAGATTTTGGAAGGAGAGCATACTTTGAGGCCTGTAGAAATAATTCAGAAGCAGAAATTTTCAACGAGAATGGAAACAAATGTTGGGACAAGAGTGATTTTTTAGGTGCTGAAGAGTGGTATGAAAAAGCTTATAGGGTATGCTCAGATGATTATATTGGGAGAAAGAATTTAAAAATAAATAAAAATAATGCTCGAGCAGAAAACTATTGTAAGAAAGCAAACCTGTTATGCAACCAAAAAAAATATATTGATGCGCAATCACTTTACCTTCAAGCTTTTGAGATTTGTTCTGAAGAATATTCCAGGAAAATTTATTTCAAAGAGAATGTTAATAATATGGAAGCAGAAATATATAATCAGAAAGCAGAAGAGCATTTAAGAGCTGGTGAAAATTTTCCAGCCTTCCAAATTTTTAACAAAGCATATGAAACTTGTGTTGATAACTACAAATGCAAGGAAATATTTAAAAATAATAGGTGTAATGCAGAGGCTAAATTTTATAATGATAAAGGGAATGCATTTTATAATAAAGGTGAATTTACAGCAGCCCACTTATGGTATACAAAAGCTTATAGAACGTGCAGCTCAAATAATGAAGATGAACTAAAGTATTTACAAAACATGAATAACTCTGAAGCTGAAATTTTTAATATAAAAGGATTAAATTGTTTGGAAGGGGAAAATTACAAGGAAGCTGTTAATTATTTTAACCAAGCAACTAAAGTGTGCTCAATAAATTATGAAAATAAAATCAACTTTGAAACTAATTGGAAGAATACAAAAGCAGAGCTCTTATATCAAGAGGGATTAACAAGTTTAGTTAATGGTAATTTTCAAAAATCTTCTGAAATTTTCAGAGAAGCTTATAATATGTGCTGTAAAGGATACAGTAGAGAAAAACTATTTAAAGAGTGCATTAGTAATGCAGAATCGGAATTATATAATGAAGAAGGGCTAAAATTATTAAATAATAAGAATTATGATGAAGCAGAAAAATATTTCATAAAATCTTTAATGTTTTGCAGTTCAAATTATGAACGGAAATTTAACTTTGAAGAAAATATTAAGAAAGTGAACAAGGAAAAGACTAAATTGTCTTACAATGCTCAAAAAATAATAAATGAAACTGCAATAAAAATAAATGGTGAAGGTTTGCATTTATTGGAAATGGGAAAACTGGAAGAATCTGCAAGAAAAATAGAATCGGCAATCGAAATGTATGAAAACGCACTATTAAAATTTAATGAAGCTGCTTCAATCAGAACATTGGACATCATATTCAATTCGTTTATTAAAGTTATTGATGCATTTATTCGAAATCATTGTTTTGATGAAGCATTGAAAGCTATTAGTAATGCTAAGAATCATTTTCCAAATAAAACCAAAGCTTTTACTGATGCAGAAAAGATGATAGAAAGTTCAGATTGGAGTCCTGATTACTTAAAAAAATATACTATGTTAATAAATGATCAATTACAAAATGAGATAACTTTAATTGATTAAAATTTGACATATTTTAAGTTTATTATTAGCACAACAAAACTTTATTTTTGCCAAAAAATACAGCTGTTATGTTCTTTCTTACAGATTGGTATTTTCTGACAATAACATGTGTGTCCTAATCATCAAAGGCCCAAACTTTGTTTTGAACCTTGGTCTCCATATCGTAAAAGTATACAGCCACGTCTCCACAGCTATCATGGTGTTTTTCACATACCAAAATAATCCCTTATCAAACTTTTTTAGCATCTTCCAGCACCAAGTCACATGTTATTTTAATTTAAAAAAGAGTCTATTCTGTATTTATATTTTTATTTATTTTTTTCCAGGTTGACAATCAATTAAATAATTGAAACACAAATAATGCAACAATTTTTTTAAATCTTTTATTAAATATGGCTGCTGTCTTTGGTGTTGGCCTTGGTGTTAGTAATGTTAAAAATAAAATAACTCACAGAGAAAGATTGCCTGCTGATGTAGAAAAAGACACTAATAAAAGAAACTCCTACCCCAAATAGGGCAATAGGTGCAATTTGAGCAATATCTTATTTTTATGATGGTACCTTTACAGGTAATGATAGAAATGAAGCTGCTAAGAATGCGCATAAAAAAGGAGAAGAATTTGTTCATTATGGTGAATTTTCAAAAGTAGAAGGTTGGTATAATGCAGCCTATCATACCTGTCTCGCTTTTAGGAGTCATTCCATTTCATGTACAAGAATGAAAAGCTAAAGTAGAACAGTTTAATATAGAAGCACAACAGCTCAAAAAAGAAGGTAAATACATATGCTTCATACGAGAAGGCATCTAAAACTAGGACTCAAGAATATTCAAGGAAACAGCTTTTTTTAAAATGCATGAACAATTCAAAAACAAAACTGGCTGCTCACAATTATCAAAATTGCATTAAAAATAAATGCTGATGGTTTGGATTTATTTGGGAAAGAACTACTGAAGGGATCTGTAAGAAAAATAGAATTAGCAATCGAAAAGTATGAAGAAGCACTTATAAAATTTAATGAAGCTGCTTCAATCAAAACATTGGATATTATATTCAATTCATATATTAAAGTTATTAATGCATTTGTTCAAAATGATTGTTGTGATGAAACTTTGAATGCTATTAACCCTTATCGGACGCGACTTTTCAAATACTCGATTCTCATCAGGTTGTAGTTATTTGTAATAAATATGAAAAAAAAAATATTTACTATTTATATAAACCTTCTATTATTTCGTATAGTCCCTGTTAAGTAATATTTCATTTTAAGCTAGTGTCTAATTGTTTAGCTAGTGGAACACTTGTATAGTATCTGTCTGTGTAAAGATGATACCCCTCAGAGTGATGGATTGATTCGAGCAGATTCTTGTAGAAATGCAAAACTACCCTTGCACTGATAGGAAGTTCAGGACAAATTAAAGACTCTGACGTATGAGATCCAAAATAGGGCAATATCGAATACACATATCCAGTATTTGAGTCAGACAAAACATACATCCGTATTCCCCATTTAGTTGGCTTATTGGGACTATAAGTTAGGCAACTGAATCTTCCTTTGAACGGCACCATAGCTTCATCCACACATATTTCTTTTCCGGGAACAAAGTTTTGTCTGAATTTATAATCAATATAATCTAGAAAATTTCTGACTTTCGAGAATCTTGTTATTGGATTGTTATTAGTGTTCACATTTTGATTTAAGTGGAGCATCCAAAAAATTTGCAAAAAGCGCTCTCTCTCAAAGATCTTAGAAACAAAAGGAATATTGCAAGTGAAGTCTTTGGAAAAATAATCTTTTATATCACTTAAATAGATAGGAAATAAATAAGCTTCACTGCTAGACTTCACTTTCAGAGCTTTCACTATTGAAATTTATAAAATTTTCTTTATTAATTTTTTGGTTCAAAAATAAATTCAAGCAAAAAAAAATTATAGAAATTTCATTGCACAAGCTAAATGCTCTGTTGCTAATTCTAAACTGAAAAGACAACCATACGCTCATCTAATAGACAGCATGTTTCGACATGCTTCGCCTTGTCACTTCACACGTGCCATACGACCGCTGCAGAAAACTACTGATGTCATGTCGGAAGTGACTTACGACCGATAAGAGCACTGCTCAAATTATCTAATTTGTCATGCCTTATATATACATTTTTTTTATGAATTTCTTTTTTAATTGTGTTAGTTTTCTACATTTAATCTATCATTCTGCATTGTTTTATTGAAATTACACGATTAAAGCTACGTTAAAATCATATAAATATTTTTCTTTTGCTCCAGGTTAATCATCTACAATTTATAAAATAAATAACAATTTATAAAAGGAAATGGCTTCTGACAGTAGGGTAAGTTATTAAACTACTTACATTTATTTGAAATAATTTACCATTTTCTACGCTTAACAAATAAAATCATGGCTAGTGCAAATATTTGTGAAATAAAATGTTTTTGCATTAATCTAAAAAAATCGGAAAAAATCGATAATAAAAATTTGAAAAGCCTTGTAAAAACATTTTTAAGAAATGAATATACTCCAATAGAGGTCTTCAAAAAATATTTCGAAGACAGCAATTACACAACTCTTCTGGGAATTTGTAATTTTCCAGACATGGAAAGTTGGGCAGTTTTCGGAGTAATCAAACATGACAACAAATTTTTATTGTTTAATAAAAATTGCTTAAACGAAGCCGCCACAAACCCTTTAAAATTGCTTTTGGAAACGAGTTATACTAACATTGAATTTTTTGAATGTAAACATACCTATATTGGGTCAAATGAGGGATTTACAAATTGTCTTGGAGACGTTGAAATTTTAGGACAATTATTTCTACAAAAAACTAGTGATGTAATAGAGAACTTTCCTAAGCTACATTTTTGTGATGAAAATAAAGCATTGAAATATGATAAGCTAATAGTTGAGGAAGGACTGCACAATGACTTAAAAACAAAACCTGCCCTTAGTATTGTATTGTATTCATTACAAAATTTAATTGAAAATGATCCCTCTTATATACTTCAGGAACAACAATTATGTAAATTAACTGACATTTTAATGAAACACAATTTCAAGCCAAGAGGTGATGAAACAATAGATCTAATTCAAAAAGTTTTAAATTGTTTAAGTATTTTGAAGGAAAGAAAACAACAGGTAGTTAACATCACTGCTCAAAATACATTGAATGAATACTTTTCAAAAAATTCTCAAAAATATATGACAGATATTAAAAACTATGATAACACACTCCGCAACGATAGTAATGATTTCGAAGCAAAGGGATGCCTAGTTTTAGCTGTCAATGACAGGATCGAATTCTTAAAAAGTTGGTTTCTATTGTGCCCAGAAAAAATACATGTTACTGATATGACGCAAATTATAACTTTCTTATTGGATGATGACAATAACCTG
>JAUIMW010001925.1:0-11507 GCA_033557785.1 Enochrus cinctus | reverse complement strand
AACGAGAAGATCTACAACAACTTCACCATGAAGCAAGTCCGTAAGGCAGCCCTTTAAAGCTCATTGAAATCAATGTTTTAAGATAAAATCATAATTCTTCATTCTTCACTTATAAAATGGTTTTTACTAGATTAAAATCAGTTGCTTAATTTCAAAGTTATAGATTTATGAACGGTTTGTTTGAACTGATTTTGCTAAAATCTACAAAAATAGAGATTTGGTAAAGTGTATTATCAGCATATTGATTAGTAGAATCAGTTTGATCCAACAAAATATTAAATCTACTTTTTTGAAGATAATTTTCACTTTGTTCGATTACTTAAGTGTAACTTATATAGAATTAAATTTATACAACACTATAACTGTTTGAGTAGTGTGCGAACACTTTTGTGATTAATTCTATATCTTCAGTTTCAGAAATAATTTACTGGAAAGTATTTGTGGTATATGGAAGTTCAACCCCTAACGATAGGGTGTTTATGCAACCGTCGGACTCGATACCTGAAAGTTGATCTTTGCAAAAAAACCTTCATGTGACTTATTCAATATAGTGTGAATTCCCATAAAATTGTTCAAATTCGACTCACAAATAAAAAATACCAAATGAGACATTTTCTTCTTTGTTAATTGCAAAAGTTTGTAGGTCTTTGGCAGTTTTCCTTCTCATTCTTGAACATACCTTACTGAAACATCATTGTGGTATATGAGAAATCTGCCCCTAAAATGGGCCACTTATGCAACCACCACAGACTTACGCCAATCTTACAAGATTCATGAATTTTTAGTTAAACCAAGGACCTACAAGCAGTAAAAAAAATAAAGAAGAATGATTTAAAACATTTTTAACAGAAAACAAGCACAGAAAATGTTTTAATTGCAAACAGCTCAAAGAAAACAAAGCCACGAACCATCTACCGATTAAAATTAAAATGGGGGTAGCTTGCAATATCCCGACTGAGAAAAGTAGCCACAAATTAGGAACAACAAAAAAGTCAATAAAATCAAAGGCAACAAGCCGAAACCAGTATGTAATACAAATCAACAACTTTTTATCCCTCGTTCCTTTTAACCCTTCAAATAAAAAGAGATCAAAGCTTGTAAGCACACGGAATCAAGCGTTTTTATGTACGTAGTTTTTTGTGAATAGAAAGAGTAACTTCTTTTATCGTTCGAACACTCGGACCAGCTCAGCTCGTGCAAGCAACTTCTACCTGACTATTAAATATGACCAAGTGTATATTAGTGCAATAATGACATTATTATCCCCACCAGATTTTAATAAAACAGGCAGGCGGGCCATTCCATTGGCCATAGACCGATGGAGGGGGGCCGTCAGAATTATAGTAAGCATGCAGCTGCTTCAAATAAGTTTCGTATGCTATGCCGAAGCATGAACGGGAGGTTAGTTTATTTTCGGTCCGCATGTTGTACATGTGCATCGTGCGTTTAGTTGACGATCACGTAGCTGGAGGTCCGAGTTATCTGACGCGCTAGTTTTCCGTTCAGTGCGCGCTTTCAACCCTTTTTGCATAAAGTTTATTTACTTGAGCTGAGGAGTTATTAAAACGGTTGTTTTCGTTCGGAAAAGTTTCCCAGAAGTGTATACTTAGAGAAGTTTTCCTCTGCTTTTTTTGGATAATTTAGTTCGAGCAGTTGTGATTTTGTTGTCTGGTGTTTTAGTGTTATGGTGGTGCTAATTTGATGGAAAAAATGGATTACAGTGTTTTTGCGGTGGTTGGATGTCTTTACAAGGTGGGTCTTCGGAGGAAAGTTTGCTGGAGTTTTATTAGGAAAAAAGGTTACGGTACCCAAATGTGTTGATAATCTTGTGGGAAATTTCTATTTATTCACAACAAAGCCGGTCCACAACAATAAGAACAAGATAGAGCATTACTCATTTTATGATTAATTGAAATATTCGAGTTATCTTCTTCAAATTAATTGTATCTTATCGCGGGCTGCTTCATATTTATTGTAGGCGGTACAAATTTCGATAGTACAAATTGTATGACGGATAACAATATACGTGTAGAGTATAAATTGGAATGTGTACAGAGTTTATAGATTTGTAATTACTGCTTGTGACAAGCCACAACAAACTGAAATTGCGTGTATAATTTCAATATTTACACAATTCACTCCTATTGTGTTCTTGCTAGTGTTGATTGTTGTTTCTTCGTCGGAAAATTGTTATTGTTTGGAGTAAGTGAACTAAACTAGTTTTATTTAATAAAATATACGGATGGTCTATTGATTTAAATACGTTTAATTTTACGGACCAGGATTATTGCATACGATATTAAAGGAAATGTATTGTTAATTTTGTGTAGGAGCATACCTACTCAGGATAAACATTGATATCTACGTGTGTAGAACGAATATCGTGGTATCTGTTGCAAAAAAATGCAGCTTGCAAATAGAAAACAGCTGATGTATGTTGTGAAGCATCTGCTGTACTTCGAGGAAGTTTTTGTGTGCTTTTCCCACATCTTTTTACTTCTAATAAACAAACATTTAATGACCTTTCGACTTTTGTGGGCATATGGTATATTTGTTTGGGGACAATACACGAGACACGCGCGACCTATTCAATATTTTTAAAAACGTTTGTTATTTATCGAAATTAAGCAACTAATCACACATATTATGTACCTGCAGTGCAAATATTTACAAATTAGTTGATAAAGTATTTGCCATTTAGTTCTAGAAAAACTAGGCGACTTATTGTATGATATAATAATTTTTTAGTGTGCCTTATCACGCAGTTTTGTAATACATGATCTAAAATGTTTATCATTTAATAGTTTAACTATGATTAATACGATTTTCTATTATTAAAATGAATAAAACTGATAAGCGTATGGGTATTCTTATACGTAGAACAAAACTCTTGAATACGTTTCTAATACCACGATATGTTAATATTAATAAGCTTAGTCAAAATAAGCAGACCAATCCTAGTATGATATTGTAGATCGCATTACCCTTTTGTGTGTATGTATATCGTCGTATTGTATGTATATGTGTGCGCCAGTGGTACAAAAGATACAAAGAAAATCTTATTGTTCGAATAATTATATGATAATTTTCGGTATGGAAAGTAACTTCTACACTTATTTGAAATTCTCCAGTAATATTAAGAAAAACGTCATCTTTCATTTTATTTTTTTAATATTTCTCAAGAATTAAAATTTAAACTCGCACGTGAAATGTTACCAGGATCTCCCTATAATTTAGGAATTATGAGTCATAAAAATATATGTTTCAATATTTATACAATTCACTCCTATTGATAATAGAGATAAATTTTCCTTATTATATACCTTCTAGATTTTTTTGGAGTTTAAGTTGCGTATGCTCTTACTTTAAAAAAAGATAGCTATAAATAAACTGACAACCGAGGGCTTGTCTGAGTCGTCGAAAGGCGAAGTTGCGACCATACGCAGTTAAAATGTAACAAAAGTTACTATCCTATCAATAAACTAACCAACAGGGGCTTGCAAGAATAGACTAACAGCGGAGCTGTTTGTTGTTGGACCTTTGTTCCCCTTAAAATATTTCGTGTATGCAACCATCTCACACTACTGCATTGAACTCGTTTTCTACCTGCATATCGAAGTTAGTTACGTCTACATCATTGTTGGAAATATCAGACAGAAAAATAGTTTTAGTGTTACAAACCCTGTCAGTTACATATTAAAATTAATTAGTTGTCATTAAAAATTTGGCATACAATTGTTATAATTAAAATATACAATTTGATAGGTATATTTATTTAGAAACAAGCCATTTATATAGTTTTAATAAAAAATAAATGTTTTGTTATTTGCAAAAAATGTTTCCTCATCTGAAAATTAATTTTCAAACTTGTGTACAATGCATATTTTACTGGCACATAAATATGGAATGGCTTGCCAACTAACAAGCTTATGTTAATCACGTTATTTTAATAAATAAATTAACGGCTTTGTACTGAATTACAACTGTTTTGTGAAACATTTATGGCCAACGTTTTTGGCATAATAATGCGTCCTATTTGTTGTCAGTGGCAGGTGACAGGAAGTTTTCTTCTGTGCACTGTTGCATCCGTTGCAATGTTATAATTATTGCACGGCGAAGAATATCAATCACTGGTTGTTCTACGACTTTGATCGCTTCTAACTGTCGAGCGCATAGTTTACTGTTATAGCTCAGCTCGGATTTGGAAAAAAGTTCAATCACGTCTTCTCTAACTATATAAATAAAATCGCTTATGCTGGATTTGCAAATCGTTACTGCTGGATTTATAGAGCACTTAGACTAATTTAAAAACTTCTCAACTACTCCAAGAGAAGGGTAGTTTTCTTTTAATTATTTAAAACGGATCGACCTTAACTTTTTGATAATAAAAAAAGAATATTGAATTCAGGTTACGAAAACTATATTTAGAATTTGAAGCTAAGCACATGTTATAGCATTGTATATTTGTGTTTTGTTAAATTATCGCCGCTCTGATGAAATGCATTTGATCTCCTGCCGGAGTTGGTTGCGCAATTAGGCATCTCTACAACATTGCACCTAACAATTTATTGGGAACTAGACCTGATGAGGATTACGCCTTCATTTTAAAAATAGAACGGCAATTAGATCAAAGAAAAATTTCAAACCCGTGAAAAGCTATTGTATATTTTCTTTATTGTTATTCGCTTCATCATCATGTGTTTAAACTCTAATAACATTTACGTTTTCCAAGATTTAGATACTAAGAATCTGGGGATTAAAGTATCTCGTGTTTATTTTTATTTCTAAATATACCACTGTTTGTTTCTCTCGTGAGATCGTTATTACTTTTTAAATTTATTAAGCACATGTTTAATAATTTTTTTTGTTGCAGTGATCCGGTGAGGTCTATGGAAAGACCATCAGAGTACCAAGACGATCCGCCCCCAGGCCTAGAGAACATGTGGGGCATGGACGGCATGGAACCCGGGGCGGATTGTGACTGCCCCGGGCCTCCGCCCGAATTTATGTTGCCCCCTCCGCCCCGACCGCCCTTCCTTCAACCGCAAGACCCCTCGTTTTGTACGGAGGACCCCCTGCCCATAGAAACATGTGATGCGTTACCGGTAAGTTATTTGTTATTTTTTTACTATTTTAAGCAGAAAGGGTATCATAAAAGAATATAAGTCTACCTCTTGAAATATTTAAAACTGTGGGATAACCAACTCTATTAGCGCAATTGAACATTCATCTTTAGTCTACAGCAACAACTCGCAGGGCGAAAGCACATTTCCATATGAAAGAGCTTTCAAATGGACACCTGAGAAAAATTATAGTTGCAGTTGTTGAGGAAAACTTCTGAATTTCCACGGTGTTTCAAAACTTAAAAGGGGCATATCCGGTTGTTTCTCTAAATTAAATTACGAAAGGCGCTCGCCCGCTGCATTTTTATCATTTGGAAGCAACCCCTTGGACCCCCGATGAATATGCAAAGAAAAATAAATGATAAAAGGAACGTTTAACATTTTCATTCAAGTTTTTCGCGCTCACTCTCTCCCTCACTCTTATCTCCTGGAAACGGCAAGAGTGTTTATTTTATTTTTTCCGAGAGTTTTGCAGCACGTATGTAACATACGGAATGCTGCATTGCGGAGCATAAATATTTTCTGATAAATAGAAAGTCCGGGATAGTATCAGTTCCCATTTTACATATGAATCGCTTTTACTTCACTAACGGGTTACTAACGCTTGATTTATGCGTATATGTTTAATTTTCTTATGACTGCGTATCTTCAGATATAGAACATAATACGAGGGTCAGTTGTAATTTCTTTTAAATTGTATTCAAAACGTCGCCAAATACGAATTTCTGCAGAATTGACGTGACAGCGAATCGAAAGATTACAGCCGCTTTCAATCGCACGAGTAAGCTTTAAAAATCACCGCACTGCGATGTCATACATTGTAAATTCAGTTAAATATGAATAAGATAATCTGTTTGCACGAACTTGGAACGATCCCAGAGCAGCTCAAACACAGAAACCACACGTTATTTCACCGACGAAGATCGCAAATGCAATCATGTCTCTCATCAAATATTTGTCGAAAATAAAAACAAACCCTGCAAAGCAATCATACGAATCATTTATTAAAACATTTTCCGAGTACCTCTTTATCTCATTGCTTGGAGTTTTGTGCTTTAAATTAAAAAAGAGCTTTTCAAACACCACTCGCCCAACTACGTATAAAATATAAAATCAAATGGGAAAATTTCCCATCTCCATCCCATCTGCTCAAAGGAGTGGAAATTGCTATTTGAAATGAGTATATTTTCAAGGTAACTGAGTTGCTACCCTTTTAACATACGTCACTACAATTTACTCAGTGGCTTTGCTTTGTGTTCAATGCGAAAATGCGGTAAAATTGCGTTTCACGTACGGCGGTAAATTTTAATTGAAAAAATGCAGGAGCCCCCTGACGATTAGGGTTTACAAAGAAACACACGAGCTATTTTAAACTTCTAATGATGAAGACTCGCCTACGTCCCATCAAACCATATTTAATGCGGCATTTAACCGTAAAAATAGCAAAAGGGGACACTTTGAAAAAGCAGAAAGAATTTCAATTAAAATACCGAAGCATCTGAAGAATTTTCTCGCTGCACTTGGACATAGGAAACTTTTATTTTCAATTTTTATCGGTTATAGAGTTCAAAATTTAATAGTTTTTTGTTCGTTCGAGGGTGGCTACCTTTTAATTGAATTTAGGGATTCTCAAACTGCATCGGAGCTCAAAAAATTACCACAAATCACACTTTTCTAAATTTAATTTTAAATAGCTCCTAGCCGTTTTCTAACCGCAACTCAATAAGAAGAATATTAGATTACGGTAAATCTATACAAATGATTTATTCAGCCCGTGTGCCGGTCTATACCTTATTTGTTCTAAGAATTTATAATCCATTTAAGAACTAAGCGTGAAATTCTTCCACGGTTATTTAAATAACGAAGGCTAACGCGTTTTTTATTGCTTTATTAGAAGTTACGGAACGAGACCCAAAGGTTTGTAAATCTATCAATAACAAAAGCTCCACAACGAGCTTCCTTCACGAGTTAATATTCCTCAAATGACATTTCGAACAGCTCAGCATGCGGATTTCTCGTAAATCTTTCTTTGGCTCATAAACGCATTTTAAAATCCCAATCGGTAGCTCTCGGAGGCAATAAAAACATTAGTGAAGTCGACTACCGAGCTATTATCATTACACAACATTGATGACGGGCTTCCACGTTGGTTTATTGCTCGACAGAAAGGGACCCCGAGGATCTTTGTTCGTAATTTCTAAAGACAATTCGTCTCGCTGGACCGTGCTGCTGCATCTCATTCAGAGTTGCTTACGGTGACAAATTTTCTCACGTCGCAAATGAAAACGTGGAGTACACATGGTGTAAATATGTTTGTGCTTATACCGGCGAAAAGCTTAGTGCCTATTCTTCAAACGCCTTTCTGCATTCGGAGACCAAATTATTTGGGTAATTCTTGAGAACGGCAACGTTATTTATTGTTGTCTTGAATAATTTATACCTTAAATTATTTAGCTGGTGAATCATTAATTTTGAGTGGCGTATTTAGTACATTACTTCATAACAAGAAAAGCAAGTATCAATAAATCGAATTGCATGGGTAAGCCCCGCTATTCAATATATTGCTAGGCTTCAAAAGTAGTTTTAAAGTCCGGCCCACGAGACCAAAAATGGTATTTTTTATAAGAACTTTTTTATGTAAAACAAGGAATATATTATTTTTCTTCAAAAAAAGTGTATTTCAAAGGAATAATCAAAAAAGTAATTGGTGTGGGCGTGGCATCGGATTTTGATCCGAGATACCTCAGTTAAAAATACCGAGATGCACTTCTTGTCTAGATAATTGCAAAATGTTTGGGATATTTCTCGATAAGTACGAATACTTTCGCAGACGAACAAAGGAATTTAAATTCCTAAGTAAATAAGCGCCTTAAGGAGAGAATGAATTGAATATATACGGAGAATATACAGTCGGAATGTAGTTGGAGAGGAATTTAAAATTTTATTGTTCTCATTTTCCACCGCTCTTCGGATTGACGTATTATTTTTGGTAAAGCACCTATTTGAACCTGTTATTGGAGATTTTTATTGAGTGCTTCTAAGTATTCTTGGTAAGTAACTTCACTTTTTTTTTCTTGAAGGAAATTTCACACTTTTTAAAAAGGATGTTAAAGATTAAAACTTGAAGCTCGAAAGCTTCAAAGCGCCTAAGCTTCATAGCGAAAAGGCTTCCAAATGCATAGCATGCTTAAATGACCGTTAGTAATAATTAAACCCTGTTTTCATCACTTTTATTTATGACGACATCCCCTTTTTGCAAGAGCAGCGAATTAATTCGCCTCTTTGAGCAACCGTTAGATTTTAAAGTAACATCGGCGAGGCATAACTTATTAATAATAGTGCCTGGAAGGCGTCAGCTTCGCTTGGAAGAAGGCAGTGCAACATATGGCGCAGCGCAAGGACTAACTTGTCCTTCCATCAGACGTTGATGCAAAGGCGTTACGTGAGATTTTACGATCATAAATAATATGACAGTTGTTGTTCCTTTTAGCTTATAAATAGAACCTTTATTGCTTTATTAGTCTGCGTTCTCTCTAGTAGTTAATTGGGAGTAATATACATTGTTGCTCGCGCTTTCCAGTCATCGATTTTCCGTTCTGGAGTTTATGGATGCGAACTTCTGACATACTGCGAGTGTCTAACGGCTCGATATTTATTAACATACGGCCTGAACGGGAGATATCTCTGACTTTATTTGCCATTCCACTTAGTAAGTTACGCAGAACAGATGCTCAATCGTAACTTTGACAAAATTGTAATAATGGAGTTCCTGGTGAAGTTTAATTTATTCGTGTGTTCCGATTGATTTATTTTTTAAATTCGTGAAAACAACTAAAAATAACAGAAGTAAAAGAATATTACGTTTAACGTAGAATTTACGTGCTGTTACTGCAAATTTAACATAAGTATGCATATGTAATCATAAGAGTGCTACAATTTCAAAAGCGCAGGCGAGGCCCGTATGAATACTCTTTATAATGCGGTAACGGTCCTAAATCAAATGGTGCAATGCGCGAGATTCCCGGCGATCTAGTAACAATGGCTTTTAGCATTTTTACCTAGGAACAAACGTCTCCGTATTGTATTTCTTATAAATTGTGGAGGCCGTCAAAATAATGGACCATTTACATGAAATTCCACTTATTTTTGGGCCGGCGTGTTAGATGATACTTGACAGTTTTTCTACGGTAACCGTACGTGGGAAGAGATTTATATCTTATTTAATGTTAGTTTTAGGATGAGTTAACTCTGAAATATAATAAAAATATGCCATATATCTAAGTTTAATATGCACTACTTGTGTTGGCGCTGTACGTGGTACCGAGTGCATGACGCTCGCAGTTTCATATGAAAATTGTTTGAGAGTTAAAGAATAAAAAAAGCAAAAATGGTTTTCGTATCCCAAATAAAACAACAAATATATTTTTGTTCAACTATTTCAATTTGGAAGAAAGCTCACTGCCCTTGATTGTTCAATCCCATATAGGTTAATCCGAAAGTAAATGATCCAGCCGAAGAAACCTAGCCAGCTACGAAATAACACGTTCAATAACGTCTCTATAATCAAGCTGGCCACGAAAATAATAATAAAAAAATAAAACTAATTTCTAGCCGAGCGTCCGCATCTCATTTGGACCACATCGCATCTCGCTGGCTTGATTGCTCTGTGTTTTATATCTGTGGTATAATAATTCAAGTAGGCTGTGTGAGTACAACCAATCACCTCAGGTAAACTTTTTTCCCGTGGTTATTAACATATTTTGTATGCTATTCGTTATGAAGAACGTGTCGGCTCGCTTCGACCTGTGCGCGTTTCTGCTTTGGCCCTTGGGTTATTTTTATAAATGAGTGTCTTAATAGAGTTTTTAAGTTTCTGAAGGTTTGAGTGGGTATCTGTTGCCACCTGTAAACTTTTCAAGAACTGCTGATGAGACGTGGATCCAAACATTTAGCCGATCGTAAACTGAGAATTTTGAACGTCATTTAGCAAACGACAAAACAGTAAAACTCCCACGCGAGGGTTGGCATTGACACAATTTCAAAACTGCATACACTAGGTTCAAACGCTTCAATTGACGTTAATCAATATAAATAAACACGATTTAAACTAGGTAATTCAATTGACATTGGCCGCCAACCAAATAATTGGTGTCTATCACTAAACCGTCCACTTCCATGTGTCACAGTCCTAATTTTATTATTTCGAAAGCCGGCTTAGCCTCTATTAGTTAAATAAACATAAATAACGTCGCGTTCAAATGCCAAATATTCAACTAAAACACCGAGCCGTTACGCCAAATTAACATTTTGAGATCCATTAGGCTTTATCAACTTCAATATTCGTAATTAGACTGGCTCATCCTCGTTTTGCAAATATCAAAACCTATTGAAGTGATATGAAGTTTTACAACAACAAACTCTGGTTGCGCGCAGTGTCAGTGCAAACTCCCTTTATGGCAGTTGTTCGAAGCGATTTGCTTTTAAACTAGCTAATGTGATGCACAAAGCTCTATTTGCACTAGAGAACACGCCGGTTAATCCTTTGAATGGCATATTAGCGATTAACGTAACAATTAACAAACAACGATTCCAGAACCACTGCAAAACGCCTTTGAGGAAATTTCTTGTTTTTGTGGTGCAAGCGGGGCGTGCAGCCCTTGGCATGGAACATCACTTCGCTTAGGTTCTCTTTTGAAGTTACGGTTTAGCACTTTGCTTGAGTTCTTTGTACTATTTTTATTTTTATCATTTTCTTTTAGTGAAATTTGTTTGTTATGTGATCTTATTTCGATCGCATTTGGTTTCATTTTACGTCGCCTGGTTTGGTTTGATCGCTCCAAGTTTGGTTAAACCTCATTGGTATTGGCTGTGTCTCGTTAGCTTTGGCTTGATTTCACCAGGTTTGATCTACAAATCAGGCGAGGTGGGTACCAAGCCAGGGTTGATTGAAATGAACCAGGATATTGACTCAAACCAGACAAACAAACCAACCTCACTTTACTTCACTTAAAGCTTAACCCTTTACTGCATGAATTTTTGTTTTTTGTCCAAAAAAATTATCAAATAAAAACTTTAACCGTATTTTCACGTAAAAATATTTAAAAAAATGTAGCTGGCAAAATAACTTGATTAAATTAAAAAAAATATTTTGTACCAAATATGGAACATCATGCAAGAACAAAATATATTATTGTTACATTTATTAGGAAAATTTGTGTGTTTACAGTAAAACTATTTTAGTACAATAAATTTTATTCGGTATGAAACCGCAAATAACAGTTTCTTTCTTTATTGAGACATAACGGTACTGTGCATTTTGTGCAAATTATATATGTTTTCCCTGTACAACCTGGATATTTGCATCTTGATCTATTTCTTTCATCC
>JAUIMW010001924.1:0-11511 GCA_033557785.1 Enochrus cinctus | reverse complement strand
CTCAGATGCTGCAGCCTGCCAACGGAGCAGGATGAGCTGGGTAAACTTGTGGAAGAGGTCTTCAATAGAAGATGCGAACCACTTGACTTGGAAGAATCCTACAAGAACTTAATGAAGGCACACGGTAGGATGGCGATGGACCTAACGAAACCGCAACCACAGTGCTAATTCGTAGTGAAGCACCCCTAAAGGCAGATAATAGAAAAAGAAGGAAAAGAGGAAGGAAAAAGAGAAAAAAAAGAAAGATATGGTCGATTCAAAAATTCTACTACAAAAACTATGGAACTATGGTATAAAAGGAAACTGCAAAGATCTAATAACGTCCCAACTAAAAGATAGAAAACAAAAAGTGAAAATGAATGGGAGAAGATCAGAATGGCAAACCGCCAAGTTGGGAGTACCACAAGGATCCATGCTTGGGCCAGTCTTTTTATCCTGTATATAAATGATCATTACAGCTTTTAAAATGGCTTTTATAGTAGAAGTAGACGACAACAACGTGGATACTGTTTAACTTTAAGTTCCTTAAAATATAGGTCAGTTTGATATAAGTCAATGTTGTAACAGTTTTATAAACTCATAGCTTCGCTGCTCGTAGATTGAGAGAACCCTCACAAATTCATATTTACTTCGCTTGCTATTAATTAAAATAAATTAAAAAAAAAATTCAACTTAAAATTTGACTACATATGTTCCAAGCTCCAAGTAGAAGTATTTAAATATTAATCTGGAGGACATTCCATGTCCTCCAGATATCCTGGTGGCTCTTCTTTTATTTGAAAAAATCAGTAAACACCTCTTTGTTGAAGTAGAGTAAAAACAACACAAAAGAAGGCCACCAGGGGGTCTGGAGGACATGGAATGTCCTCCAGGTGCACCGCTATCTACGTACTTCTGATTGATATTTAAAGATATTTCTAATAATTTTATTTGTTTAATTTATTTAGGTTTAATCACTCGATAATAAGAAGATAATTAGTAACCAAGGGAAGTAAGAAAATGTTGAAATGTTGAATGTTGAAAGTAGTGCACCTGGAGGACATTCCATGTCCCCCAGACCCCCTGGTGGAACATCTGTTGAAGAAGAATAAAAGTTTTGAGTTTGCTTAAGTTTAATAACTCGATAATAAGAAGGTAATTAGTAACCAAGAGAAGTAAGAAAGTGTAGGTTGAAGTACGTTGATGATAGTGCATGTTTCCCAAATCCCTTGGTGCTTCTTCTTTTATTTAGGAAACTATGTTCTTATTGGTAGGTAAAACTTCAAGAAATTAAGAGTTTTATCAAAGTTTTTCAGCACAAGTAGAAGAACGTAGATGTCAGTATATCTGGAGGGCATTCCATGTCCCCAAGACCCCTTGGTGGTCTTTTTCATGTTGTTTTTTAATTAATTCTAATAGAGAGGTATTAAATAACTTTTATTTATTAAAGAAGAGCCACTAGGGGGTTTGGGGGACATGGAATGTCCTCCAGGTACACGATAAACTATGTTCTTCTTATTGATTGGTAAAACTTAAAAAGAAGTGTACCTGGAGGAGGTTCCATGTCCCCCAGACCCCCTGGTTTTTTTTAATGTTGTTTTTTACTTAATTTCAATATCTTTCTGTTAAAATTAAGTAAAAAACAAAGTAATTTCTAATAATATTCTAATATTGAAGTAAATTTTAAACGAAATTTGGGGAATGTCTTCTGTCTGTCATACTTTCTACAATTGATTTGTTTGCAAGACCTGGCTCTGGTGGTTTTTCTTTTGTGTTGTTTTTATTACTTTGTAGATGGATTTTTATTAACTTTAGCAGTAAAAAATGGATCACCTGGAGGTTTTGTGAGGTTTCTTTTTACGTTGTATTTAACTTTGTTGTAATTTAAGAATGTTAATTGAATTTCTTTTAATATTCTAGTGTTGAAGTAGATTTTAAACGACGTAAACGAGTACGTAGACGACAGTGTACCTGGAGGACATTCTATGTCTCTCAAACCTCCTGGTGTTCCTCTTTTTATTGTTAAAAGTTAATAAAAATAAATAAACTGTGTGTTTTTCAATAGAAAGAAAATTGTTAAGAGAACACCTGGAGGACATTCCATGTCCCCCAGACCACCTGGCGGGTCTTCTTTCATTTGGTAAACTCAGTAGCCATCCCTTTGTTGAAAAAGAATAAAAACAACACAAAAGAAGGACACCAGGGGGTCTGGGGGACATGGAATGTCCTCCAGGTGCACTGCCATCAACGTACATTTGATTTCTTTAATAATTTTATTTGTTTAAGTTTGTTTAAGTTTAATCACTCGATAATAAGAACATAATTAGTAACCACAATAAGGAAAGAAGTCTAAATAAAAGTATATTGATAGAGGTGCACCTGGAGAACATTCCGTATCTCCCAGACCCCCTGGTCAACCTTCTTTCATTTGGAAACCTATTTTCTTCTTATTGGTTGGTAAAAACTTCACTAATGGTTCTTCTTTTGTGAGTGTGTGTGTTTTTTTTATTGAATTTAGATATTTATTAAATTTCAACAATGAAAATAGGACCACCAGGGAGTCGAGGAACATGGAATGTCCTACTGGTGCTCTAGTAACAATCTTCTTTTCGTTGACAATCAAATCATAACAAATGTCATCATTAAATTATGTTTTAATAAACTATAAAGAGCACATACAGTGGACCACCCGAAGGACATTTTGGAGTTCCAGCTGTTCTACTTGATATTTAACTTTGTTGCAGTTTAAGAATATTAAGTTAATTTCTAATAATATTCTAATGCTGAAATAGGTTTGAAACGACATAAAAGAGGAACTATTAGGGGATTTGAGGGACATGGAATGTCCTCCAGGTATTAGGTTGTTTTTATGGAAATTTTTCTCATGATTTGTTGAAAAGAAAATAGTTGATAGACCACCTACGGACATTCTAGGCCCTCCAGGCTCTTCTACGTTATATTTATTGTAACTATTGCAGTTTAAGAATATTAATTTAATTTTTAATAATATTCTTACGTATGATTCAAAAATTTGATGATAAACCTTTTTTCAAAGTTTTATCAGTAACGTTGAACGTTGAATTACCAGGAAGTCTGGGAGACATGGAATGTCCTCCAGGCACACCGCTATCTACACACTCTCCATTGGTAATAAAATCCTGATAAAAATCATTAAATTATAGAAAATTTAACACCTGTTCCTCGAAATCTCTGGAGATTTTTTTATCTGGTTTTATTCTATGCGAATGTAACTGATTTCTTTTCATTGACAATCAAATCATAACTGTGGTCTTTATCTTTTATGTTGTATTTTATTTTACCGAAATTGAGAGAAGTGGAATGTCCTCCAGGTATTAGTCTGTTCTCTATCTGTCGTTCTTCCTACAATTGATTTGTCTGCAAGGCCTGGCTCTGGGGGTTCTTCTTTTATGTTGTTTTTATTACTTTATAAAAGGATTTTTGACTTTAGCTGTAAATTTAACTTTGTTGTAGTTTAAGAGTGTTAATAGAACTTCTAATTGTGTGTTGAAGTAGATCTTAAACGACATAAAAGAGAGACTACTAGGGATCTGAAGGACATGGAATGTCCTCCAAGTATTATATATATATATAAACAACAATAAGAAGAACATATATAACAACTTTTTTTCTCTTTGTTTACACAGGAGTTCCGGTCTAAAAGAGGTGGAATGCCCCCCAGGTGATGCAATAACGCTTCTGCTATTAAAACCTAAAAATAGCAATTAAAGTAGTAAAATATTGAAAGAACGTGTTGAATTTGAAGCAATAATTTCATCGTCACGTCCAGCAATTTCGCAAAACAATAGCAAATACGTGTTGCCTTGAGGAAACCCCAAATTTTAACGAAATAATTAATAAACGACGATGCGTGTTCAGCAAATTACACGAAACGCCTCCGGGCCTTGGCCAAATTTGGCTCCTCCAACGGTACAAGACCATCTGTTGCGTATTAACGCTGCTAATGTGCCAGTTGGCAGCTTTTTAACAAATTATGATGATGAAGACTGGTACACTTAAATTCACTCAAATTTACTCAAATAAAAAAAGAAAATTTTACAATACGTTATAATGAAAACATGCTACAAATAATTTATTTTAATATTCCTCCCCTGCTTCGCATTCTCCTTCCCCTGAATCCATGCCCACTTCTTCGTAGTCCTTCTCCAGGGCAGCCAAGTCTTCACGTGCTTCCGAAAACTCACCTTCTTCCATGCCTTCTCCCACGTACCAGTGCACGAAAGCTCTCTTGGCGTACATCAAGTCGAATTTGTGGTCCAGTCGTGCCCAGGCCTCCCCGATAGCTGTGGTGTTGGACAACATGCAAACGGCCCTTTGGACTTTCGCCAGGTCACCCCCAGGTACGACGGTTGGAGGCTGGTAGTTGATCCCGACTTTAAACCCTGTGGGGCACCAATCCACGAACTGTATGGTCCTCTTGGTCTTGATGGTTGCTATCGAGGCGTTGACGTCCTTGGGGACGACGTCCCCGCGGTACAACATGCAGCAAGCCATGTACTTCCCGTGCCTGGGGTCGCACTTCACCATCTGGTTGGCGGGCTCGAAGCAAGCGTTGGTGATCTCCGCCACGGACAGCTGCTCGTGGTAAGCTTTTTCAGCGGAGATGACTGGAGCGTACGTGGCTAGAGGAAAGTGGATCCTGGGGTATGGCACCAGGTTCGTTTGGAACTCGGTGAGGTCCACGTTGAGGGCGCCATCAAATCGTAAAGAAGCCGTGATGGAAGAGACTATTTGACCGAGAAGCCTGTTGAGGTTGGTGTACGTGGGGCGCTCGATGTCCAGGTTCCTCCTGCAGATGTCGTAGATGGCTTCGTTGTCTACCATGAAGGCGCAGTCGGAGTGCTCTAGGGTGGTGTGCGTCGTCAAGATGGAGTTGTAAGGTTCCACCACGGCGGTGGACACCTGGGGCGCTGGGTAAATGGAAAATTCCAGTTTAGATTTTTTTCCATAGTCCACCGAAAGCCTCTCCATCAAAAGTGAGGTGAACCCAGAGCCTGTGCCTCCTCCAAAAGAATGAAAAATCAAAAAACCTTGCATCCCCGTGCATTGGTCCGCCAACTTCCTTATCCTATCCAGCACCAAGTCCACTATTTCTTTTCCTATGGTGTAGTGTCCCCTGGCGTAGTTGTTAGCAGCGTCTTCTTTCCCTGTGATGAGTTGCTCCGGGTGGAAGAGCTGTCTGTAGGTGCCAGTGCGGACCTCATCCACGACGGTGGGTTCCAGGTCGACGAAGACTGCTCTGGGGACGTGCTTCCCAGCGCCCGTTTCGCTGAAGAAGGTGTTGAAGCTGTCGTCACCACCTCCGACGGTTTTGTCCGAAGGCATCTGACCATCAGGTTGGATTCCATGCTCCAAGCAGTACAACTCCCAACAGGCGTTGCCTATTTGGACGCCGGCTTGACCAACGTGGACCGAAATACACTCACGCATTTTGCTTCAAAGATTTAACAGTTAAACACTGAAGAAATTTAACGTTTTACCCACTGAAAACCCCGCGCGACCCCGTCTTAAAAACACGCCGTCAGAATTTCTCTAGTAAATAAACTTTTTTCTAAACAAATTTCTTGTTACTATGGATATATTTTGCAGCCATCTTTATATTTACTATTTACAATTCAGTGCATTAGTAAGATTTGTTACTAGATGGCGTTAAAAGAGTTTGTGATTCAATTATTAACTCCTAGAGGGCCACAAGTTTAGTGAGCCATTAATAGATGGCGCTTTAGATTCATATGTATTTGGAATACATGCTTATCAAACTTTTCAATACAGACACCCAGGGTCCAGTTGAATATAACTTTATTAAATCTATATTTTTTATAATTATTTTGTTTGATTCTGTCCTGTCATATAGATGCTTTCTAACAATAAAAAAGGAGTCTACCATGTTTACGTTATCGAATATTTTTATATATGTCAATTAAAAGTATGTAGATGATAGTACACCTGGAGGACATTCTATGTTCCTTTTTATTTTTTTAACTAAAAAATATATATCCCATGCGCTTCGCTGCTCGTTGATTTGGACAAACCTTCTCGATATAATTTAATTATATTAAGTTATTGCAAATTTATCAAAGGGTGAGATAATCTTGATCAATGTCAATTGACACATATGAATAAATAAAAGAGTTATCAAGATTTTGAGACAATAATTAGTATGTAGACAGTAGGATACCTGGAGGACATTCCATATTCTCTAAACTCTCTGGTCCTTAATCTTTGGTAGATTTAAAAGTTCTAATACAATATAGGAAAATTATATAATAAATTAAGGGTGAAACTGTTGATTTTATTTTATTCCAACATAGGGATATCTACTGTTATTTAAAAATAATCGTCAACTTTATATTGGTAAATAAACTGAAAATAAATGAAGATAAAGTCATCTAAGTACTTTTTTTAATTTAAAACTTAGCATACTTCATATAAAGATGATGTAACCTTCATTGTTTCAAGTTTAACAAATCAATAAGAACTTTTCAGAATAATATAATAACATGGAATGTCCTCCATGTGTTCTGATAAATACGTCCTTCTTATTGACAGGTTTCATTTATAACAATGAAGAGTGTTATGAAATTACATAAATAAATTGATAATAGTACACCTGGAGGACATTCCATGTCCCCCAGACCCCCTGGTGTTCCTTCTTTTAAATTGTTTATTGTTATTTAACAACCATCTATATATTATTGATTTGTTTATTAAACTTGATAACACCCTTCATTATTATAGAGTGAACTTATCAATAAATAGAACACAATTGACAGTGTACCTGAAGGACATTCCATGTTTCTCAAAATCTCTGGTGGTCCTTCTTTTTCTAAAGAGCTAAAGCTTATTAAAAGTCAATAAATGTAAGAGTTGTAAAGATTTTAAAACAAAGATTATGAGAACGTAGACTGAACTGGCCGTTAAACTTTTGAATTGTTAGACAATCTAATCCAATATAAGAAGATTAACTGATTTTTTACAGCAAATTTTATGAATAAGGTAACCTTATAAAAATCAAATGAAGCCTACCAGGGAGGGGGGTCTGAGGGATATTAAAGTTAAATGAATAAATTGAGAGTACGTAGGTAACAATATACCTGGAGGACATTCCACGTCCCCCAGACCCCCTGGTGCACCTTCATTTAAATTGTTTTTAATCTATTTCAGCACAGAAATATTTTTTATTATTTAAAAATAAAAGAAAGATCACCAGGAGGTCTGGGAAACATAGAATGTCCTCCAAGCTCACTACAATCTACATACTTTTAATTTATTTATTAAACTTGATAACACTTTTCATTATTATAGAATAAACTCGTCAATAAATAGAACATAGCTGGCAGTGTACCTGGAGGACATCCCATGTCCCCCAGACCCCCTGGTGGTCTTTCTTTGAATATTTTAAACTCTATTTCAATACAGAGATATTGATTATTTCTTAGCAATAAAGGAAGGGCCACCAGGGGTTTAGGAGCATGGAATGTCCTCCAGGTATTTAGCTATTAACGTACTCCTAATTTTCTTTTTAAATCTTAAACTATTAATTTATTTATATTTAACTAATCAAGAAAAAGAACGTAGAAAATCCAGTATCTGGAGGACATACCATATCCCCCAGACCCCTCTTTGAATATTTAAAACTCAATTTCAATATAAAGATGTCAATTGATTCTTAGCAATAAAAGAAGGACCATCAAGGGGTTTGAGGAACATGGAATCTCCTCCAGATACACTGCCAACTATGTTCAACTTATTGACGAGTTTACTCTATAATAATGAAGAATGTTATCAAGTTTAATAAATAAATTAGCAGTATGTAGATGGTAGTGAACTTGGAGGACATTCCATGTTAAATAACAAATTTCTACGCTGAAATAGATTAAAAACAATTTACAATAAGGACCACCAGGAGTTCCGAGGTACATGGATAGTAGTAAACTACCATCTACATACTGCTAATTTATTTATTAAACCTGATAACTCTCTTCATTATTATAAAGTAAACTCGTCAATAAGTAGAACAAAGTTGGCGTTCCATGTCCCCCAGACCCCCTGGTGGTTCTTTTTTATGTTGTTTTATACTCTATTTCATTAGAGGGATATTAATTGATTGTTGACTTTAATGAAAAAAATAACATCAAGGGGTCTAGGGAACATGGAATGTTCTCCAGGTGCTCGGTAAACTGCACACTTCCAATTCATTAGATAAGTAAAAAATAAACGAAGTATTCCTATGATTTTTAAACACACATTCGACTATATAGGTAACAGGGTACCTGGAAAACATTCCATGTCCATGTGTGGTTCTTTTTTGTGTTGTTTTGTACTCTAGTTGATTAGAGGGACCACCAGGGGTTCTGGAGCACATGGAATGTCCTCCAGGTGTTCGGCAAACTACGCACTTTCAATTGATTAAATAAACTAGAATAAACGAAGTATTCTCATGATTCTTAAACACACATTCGACTACATAGATAGCAGAGTACCTGGAGGACATTCCATGTTCACCAGACCCCCTAATAGTTCTTTTTTATGTTGTTTTATACTCTCCTTGAATACAGGATGTTTAACTATAAAAAGGAGAATAATAGGGAGTCTGGATAGATATGCGTAGAAGGCAGTGTACCTGAAGGACATTCCATGTCCTCCAGACCCTCTGGTGTTATTCTTTTTATTGAAGTCAAAAATCAATTGACATCCCTCTAGTCAAATAAATTATAAAACAACATAAAAAAGAACCACCAAAGCATTCGGTATACTACGATTTTTGTATTCGTTGGCTTAACTTAAATAAATTAAGACAGTGCACCTGGAGGACATTCTATATCGTCTAGATCCCCTGGTATTTTTCTTTTTATAGAAGTTTAATTAAAAAAAAAACACCAGGGGGTCTGGGAGACATGGAATGTATTTCAGGTATAATAAAGTCTACGTACTTTTAATTTAATTAATACTAAAGAATAGCAACACTTTTAATTTCTTAAAAATTAATAATTTTTTTATATTGAAACAAAACTTAAATTCTCATGATTTTTAAACATACATTCGATTACATAGGTAGCAGGGTACCTAAAGGACATTCCATGTCCCCAGACCCCTGGTGGTTCTTTTTTATGTTGTTATATATTTTAATTGATTATAGGGATGTTAATTGATTTTTGACCTCAATAAAACGAATAGCACTAGGGGGTCTGGGAGACATGGAATGTCCTCCTGGTACATTACCTTTTACGTATATCTAATTTACATTCTTCTTTTTATAGTTAATAATCGATAAACATCCTGTATTCAAAAAGAGTATAAGACAATATAAAAAAAAACCACTAAAGGGTCTGAGGGACATGGAATGTCCTCCAGGTGCTCGGCAAACTGCATACTTCCCATTCATTAGATAAATAAAAAATAAACGAAGTATTTCCATGATTTTTAAACACACATTCGACTAAATAGGTAGCAGGGTACTTGGAGGACATTCCATGTCCCCCAGACTCCCTGGTGGTTCTTTTTTATGTTGTTTTATACTCTATTTTTGACTTCAATAAAAAGAATAACACCAGGGGGTCTGGGGGGACATGGAATGTCCTCCAGGTGTTCGGCAAACTGCACACTTCCAATTTATTAGATAAATAAAAAATAAACGAAGTATTCTCATGATTTTCAAACACACATTCGACTACATAAATAGCAGGGTACCTGGAGGACATTCCATGTCCCCCAGACCCTCTGGTGGTTCTTTTTTGTGTTGTTTTATACTTTATTTCATTAGAGGGATGTTAACTGATTTTTGACTTTAATAAAAAGAATAGCACCAGGGGGTCTGGGGGACATGGAATGTCCTCCAGGTGCTCAGCAAACTGCTCACTTCCAATTGATTAGATAAACTAGAATAAACGAAGGATTCTCATGATTTTTAAACCTTCATTCGACTACATAGTTAGCAGGGTACCTGGGAGAGATTCCATGTCTCCCAGACTCTGTTTTATACTCTATTTTATTATAGGAATGTTAATTGATTTTTGACTTCAATAAAAAGAATAACACTAGGGGGTCTGGGGGACATGGAATATCCTCCAGGTACATTGCCTTCTACGTATATCTAATTTACATATTACATGTTCTTCAGGCTCCCTGGTATTCTACCTATTATAGTTAAGAATTGATAAATATCTTGTATTTAAAAAAAGTGTAAAACAAATAAAAAGGTCTGGGGGACATGGAATGTCTTCCAGGTACACTGCCAACTGTGTTTTATTTATTGACGAGTTTACTCTATAATAATGAAGAGTGTTAACAAGTTTAATAAGTAAATTAGCAGTATGTAAATGGTAGTAAACCTGGAGGACATGGAATGTCTTCCAGGTGATCTCTCTTCTAGCTGTTTTAAATTATATTCAAATATTAGACTTACTTACTCTTCTAAAAGGAGTTTCGTTAACGTTAAACTAGACTGTTTGACAATAGCAATGAGAGTATGTAGACAACAAAATATCTGCATTCATTTAAGAATCACCTATCTTTAAATTTAATTTTAACACTTTTCATTATTATAAAGTTAATTCCTCAATAAGTAGAACACAGTTGTAGGTGTACCTGGAGGACGTTCCATGTTCTTCAGCCCCCTGGCTTCTTTTATTGCTAAGAAACAATTAATATCTCTATATTGAAATAGAGTTTGAAATATTTAAAGAAGAACCACCCGGGAGTCTCTGGAGGACATGGAATATCCTCCAGGTTCGCTACTATCTACATACTATTAATTTATTTATTAAACTTGATAACACTCTTCATTATTATAGTGTAAACTCGTCAATAAGTAGAACATGGTTGGCAGTGTACCTGGAGGACATTCCATGTCCCCCAGAACTTTTTGTTTTACACTTTTTTTAAATACAGGATATTTATCGATTCTTAACTATAATAAAAAGAATACCAGGGAGCCTGAAGAACATGTAATGTGTAAATTTGATATACGTAGATGGCAATGTACCTGGAGGATATTCCATGTCCCCCAGACCCTCTGGTGCTATTCTTTTTATTGAAGTCAAAAATCAGTTAACATCCCTCTAATGAAATAGAGTATAAAGCAACATAAAAAAGAATCACCAGGGGGTCTGGGGGACATGGAATGTCCTCCAGGTACCTAACTATGTATGTAGTCAAATGTGTATTAAAAATCTTTCGTTTATTCTAATTTATCAAATCAATTAGAAGTGTATAGTTTGTCGAGCACCTGGAGGACATTCCATTACCCCCAGATCCTCTGATGGTTCTTTTTTATGTTATAGTCTATTTCATTAGAGTTAATTGATTTTTGATTTCAATAAAAAGAATAACACCAAAGGGTCTGGTAGACATGGAATGTTCTCCAAGTACTTCCTTATTTACTTTCTTGCTGTTTTATACTTTATTTGTGCACAGGAATGTTTTCTATTTTTTACAATAAAAAGATAACAAAATTAAGCTAAAAATCTTGATAATACCTTTTATTTATTTTAA
>JAUIMW010001923.1:0-11511 GCA_033557785.1 Enochrus cinctus | reverse complement strand
AAGGATACATTTTAGATTATTTTAAAGAAGAATTATTTTACGTTATTATTTTATTTGAAACAAAACAAAATTATTATCTGATTTATAAATGTTAAGTTAAATTACCAAATATATCAAAAATTATTCGTATTTAAATTAATTAAAAATGTAAATAATTTAACATAATTTTTTTTTTAAATCTTGTTGTCGAACCTGAACTTAAATAACTGGCGCTGCGGACAGGATTCTCTGGAGGTATTAAGGAATACCGTTCGAATTAACGATTTACCAGAGGTGATCAAAAAGTTTTCTAATCAAACTGTATTTTCTAAAATTTTACAACTGTTAAATCTGTTGTGCACCTATGTTGAGTTACACGAAATAGATCACAACGTTAAGCAAACGAAAAGGGACTTGTACAACAATGTTGCATTACGTTCATTTTTAGCAGGTTTGCGTGAACCATTAGGCACCACCATCAGTTGCATGCGTCCTTCTAGCTTAAATGAAGCTATGCAGTTAATAGAGAACGAGGAAATGATTGCAAAGTACCAACAGTTTCCAACTAAACAGGATAACAAGCAATCAATCATCAAAATTATGCACCCTTTAGTTGCAACAAAATAATATTCTGAAAATATTAGAAGAGAACCATTTACATTCACTAGTATATATCAAACAACAAAACAAGACTACAGTATGGAACTTGAAACCACAAATTTATTTAAAGAAAGAAATAGAAAAATGAAGTTTTATTTATACGATCTTAACAAAAATTTTGATGGACAAATACTTTAAGATAGAAATATTCTAAAAACTCCAAACACTGAAATCAACATTAATTATTATGAAATTCGACGAACCTTAAAACAAAACAAAGACAACAATAAACCAAAGAAAAATTTAAATACAAAAAACTTACCTGCAAAAACTCAAAACGTAATACAAGTTAAAACCAACATACAATATAGTGATGATAATTGTGAAATACCTGAAACCCTAACACGTGCAAAAAATGGAAAAGCCATTATGACAATTTTAAATAATAATAACTATGATGAATTTATCAACAAACTTTGAGAAAATTTGTGAAAATCGAACATCAAAATGATTTAATCGAATTTAGAGTCGATCACTTGAATGCAGAGCAAAAGCACAAATTTTTCAATCTAATCAAAGAATTCCCCAATATCTTCTTCATACGTCCACCGCAAAGAAGTGGCAAGAAAATGGAAGAAATGTTAGAGCATACTTGGGACATATCATCACACCTGAAGGGGTTAAACCCAGCCCAGACAAAATTTACGCTATTATAAACTACCCCGTACTATTTACCCAAAAGGATATAAAAACCTTTGACAATACGTTTAAAGAAAGGTGCTAAAATAATTCATAACCACGAATTTCTGACGGCATTTGAAAAGTGTAAAAGGATTTTATGTAATGACCCTATTTTAGTGTACCCAGATTTTGAGAAACCATTCAACTTGACAACAGACGCGTCAAATGTAGCCCTAGGAGCAGTATTATCTCAAGGGTCAATTGGAAACGACCTGCCCATGGCGTACGCTTCCAAAACCTTGAAAGACGCATAGAAAGGGAATTACTGGCCATAATATGGGGCGAAGACTATTTTAGGCCATACTTATATGGCAGAAGATTTAATATAGTAACAGACCACAAGCCCTTACAGTGGCTGTTTTCTTTAAAGGATCCAAATTCAAAACTAACGAGATGGCGATTACGCCTAGAAGAATACAATTTCAATGTCATTTACAAAAGGGTACATTGAATACTAATGCGGACGGTCTTTCTCGAATACAGTTAAACACACATGAAACAGCAAATAAACAAGAAAAACCCAAAGAAGAAGAAGACTTGGAATCATTAGTTAAAAGTCAACTCAAAGAAATGGGAGGAGACTTAGATCAACCGACTGATGAAAATGTGGACGAAGCTCTCGAACAATTTATCCAAGACTGTTTTAAGAACCAGCAGCCTGGTCCTAGTACTCAAATTGACAACGAATAGAGAACTGCAAACATAGACGAACAAAAAAAAAGAGACATCGTCGACGAAGATCAAACAACACACTTTAACTAACAAGAAAATCCCATCACTGAAGTACCAATATTGGAAGCGCCACTAAATTATGCACAAAACCAAGTGGTCAAAACAATGGTTATGCATAGTCCAGTCAAAGTAAAAATTGAAACTTTTTTCGACAGAAAACAAAGGATATACTTGCAAGTCACTACAGAAAATTTTCAAAATGAAATTGTTAACTTCATAACGGAATATATAGTACCAAAAATTCCATATTACGTCTTCTTCGAACACGAAGATTTATATCCAAAATTTTGTGAGGTTGTGAGAAGAAACTTCCGCTTCCCATCCTACAAGCTTAAGAAATGCTCCAAAAAACTACTAGATGTAGAAGATGAAAACAAACATTTGGAAATACTTGATAACTACCACCATGGTAAACTAAACGATAGAGGTATCGAGGAGACTGAAGAAAGAATAAAAAGAAAATATTATTGGCCTAATCTTCGAACATGTATACAAACATTTTTAAACAATTGTGACATTTGCCAACGGACAAAATATGAAAGACATCCAATCAACATTAAGATGAACTTGACAATAACGGCAAGTGAACCTTTCGAAATATTATACATGGACACCTTCCAATTAGAAAAAGAAATTTTTTTGACAATAATAGACAGCTTTTCAAAATATGCACAGGCATATAAATTAAATTCAAAAACCCCAATGGAAATCGCCAATAAATTAATAGTATTTTTCGCCCACCATGGGACTCAAAAAATAATGGTCACTGATAATGGAACCGAATTCAAAAATAACCTAATCGATAATTTGTTAAAAACACACAAAATCGACATACATTTTGTTACGCCCAACCATCCAAGGTCAAATTGAAAGACTGCATTAAACACTGTAGGAACGCATCCGGATAATGAACCACAGTGAAGAAAAGAATTTTTCTACAGAGATGAAAATAACATACGCTATAATGGCATACAACCATACGATACATTCAACAACCAAACTCACCCCCATAGAAGTTATTAATGAAAAAATTGATAATAACTTGTTTAAAATAGACTTTGAACACATAATAACAAGCGGTTATGTAGAAAAACACAAAAATATTTGCAAAAACTTGTACACAAGGATAAACGAAAAAATTCAAGAGAATAAAGAAAAATTATCATGAAAAGAAACGAAAAATTAGAAGAACCAACAATGTTCCAAGAAGGACAAAAAGTATACATAGAGAAGCTTCACTTACTATAAAAACCTTACCTATAAAAACGGTCACTAGCATAGACCCTATGAAGAAAACAATTTCCACAGAAACAGGGGCGTCACACATAGACAATGTTAAACGTCCCCGGAAATTTACGATTCATTATTACTTTTGGAATAATTATAATTTTAAGATTTTCTTTTAATTAAGCTCCGTTGCACTACGCTTCCTTTAGGGAGGGAGGAGTTATGTACGGTCCTGTTTGCCCCTTCTTTTTTAAAACCAAAACCTATATAAGGCTGTGATTTCGCGCCAAAGGTTATATTCGTGTTTAGACACAAAACACACCACATCACTCTGAATCCTAATTAGTAGTTAAGTAAGCTAAATTATTACGCAAACCAATAAGTAAATTATTATTTTAATAAATACTTAATATATTTAAAACTATTTATAAATTGTATTATTTAAAAGGAAACGTTTATTTTAAGAAAAAGAATTTGTTTTATTTTGACGAATAACACATTTATTTAAAAGGATACATTTTAGATTATTTTAAAGAAGAATTATTTTACGTTATTATTTTATTTGAAACAAAACAAAATTATTATTTGATTTATAAATATAAAGTTAAGTTTACCAAATATATAAAAAATTATTCCTATTTAAATTAATAAAAAAAATAATTCAACTTTTTTTTTAATCTTGTTATCGAACCTGAACTTAGATAAGTATTTGTCCAATTGAGTTATGTTTGATGAACAAGGAGGATATTGCAAGACCTTGGTCTTTAATGACCATTAGATATTAGTTGATATTATTTGTAGTAAAGACTATTAACAAAATTTTATTGGTTGGCAGTATATTAAATACGATCGAACAGCTGAAGAAGCTGTCCTGAGCCCTGGGTTCCAACCAGTTGTTTCCAAGGTATGATTAACGAGAGTAAACAGACTCTAGGGGTCAGATATCAGAGTGTACACAACAAAGAGTACGCTTAGAGAAATATTTAGGGAATGAAGCGTTATTTTTTTGCTAATTAGTGAAAGTATGTTACATATAGTAAGGGATTTGAATTTTGGCGTTGTTGTTTGACCTGCTAGAGAAATAGACGCATTATAGTTACGGCACCTTGTTATATATCAGCTATATGAATCTTGCATAGGTACAATAGGAATATAATAGGAAAAAATAATTAGGTACATAATTAAAATCAAGTAGGTGAGAAATTTGATTTGTGTTGTGGCATAACTGAAACTGCATATTTGAACAGCAAACCCATTCATATATTCATAAGTATCCGACCGTGGAATCTGTAAAGAGATCACACAATAAAACCAAGAAAAATCTATACAAGCACCTCTAAGAAATGTTTATATATGCTACTTTCGAAGACTACCATATTCCCAAAATGATAGGATATCCTTCAGCTACCTCTAACATTAAATTATGCTCTAACAAAATGAAATTAAAAAAATTAAAGAAGTAAGTTTTCGAGTTCGTGTGTGATGTTATTCCAAGCCACTTTGCCACTATTGCTTTTCTTCTTGAGTTCGAGAATGATATCATTCGATACACTATAAGCATGAGTTCGAGCAATGTTTTTGAAAATAATGAGGTTTCGAAAAATCTTTTGAAGAGGGTTATTTCGTACATTGTCAACCCTTTTAACGATATCATCAATAAATCTTTTTCGGCTGACATCGTTCCATCAAGACTCAAGAAGGTTATTGTAAAACTATTGCTAATAAGGATGGCGTCTAGCAACCCCGAAATTATAGGCCAGTCAGCATTTTGGGCAGCTTCTGTAAGGTCACGGAAATGCCTGTGGCTGAGCAGCCTACGTTATTTTTAATAAGTTTGTAATAAGTCTGTTTTCTGAATCGAACCATGAAACAAGGGCGTTGATACTACAATGGAGTTCATGCGTGAGGTTTTCCGGAGAGTTAATGGAAGTTGTGGTGGGTGTTCATAGACTTATCAATTCGATTGCGTGAGCCATGGGTTGTTGCTGGTTACACTGGAGCGTTACATGTGAGGTCATCTGATATGGACTGATATAAATTGTATTTCCGCTGAGCAGCAATCAGGGTTGGAGTTCAGCAGGGATCGCTATTAGCACCGATATATATTAATAAATGATTTGTCACGTGGTGTGGTAGGATATTTACGATCTAGAATAGAGCTACTCGAGTTTTAGTTGGATTGGGCTATCGCGGCAGTTGTAGGCCCTAAAAGAATAAAGATCTTCATTTATACACACACATAGACATAGGTTTAATTTCATGGATAATATAGTTGCTCATGGATATTCTACTCGTCATAAAGATAAATTTCTTCTTTGAGCAAGGATAACGAAGTTCTTATACATCTTTGGTTTTTTATTTTTTACTGAGTTCATTATGTGGGTGATTGGGAGTAATGTACATAGTAGTCGAGGATCATCATGATCTGAGCTGTGAGTGTAGAAATTATACAACTTGAGAACGAGGACCTATAAATACAAACTATAAACCATTTTATGTTTGTATATTTGCCAAATAAATAATAGTAAATAAATAAATACAGCCAGATCTTGGCAAATTCTTCTGCTATGTATCCATAAATGTTTAGGATAATCTAAAATATTTTCAAGTAATATATCTATAAAAGTCAGATTCATCATTTACGAACTCGCTGCATGCGAAATGTGCTCCCCAGGCCAGACAGTCTGCTAAAAATAAAATAAAAAACTTACCAATAATCGTCAAATTGACAGCGAGGCTCATCTTCGGATCAGTATTCACCTGACACTCATATTGACCTGTGTCGGTAATGCGGATTCCTCTTATCTTTAAGCCCCAGAAATCTGTTGTGCTGGAATATACGGTCTCGAACCTAGTGTCCGCCGTAAACGTGTGAACTCCGTGGGTTAGTATGTGTAGATCTTTCGTCCTTATCCACGACACCTGGAATACGAGATTTTACTAGGGAATACTGCAGTGAATCTATCGTAAATGGGGTTATCAAATCAATTTATTGCCTCTGGCGTGTTTTAGTTGCAGTTTCACGGAATGCCGCTGTCGCCTTCTTGCGCCAACGAAACAAAATAAATAACGTATCGACGGGCCGAATGTGAACGGTACTTGAAAATGGAATCCCTGCGCATTTTTACGATCCTAAATGCATATTTTTCAGTGTTGTTGCGGCATTTTCTTTCAACTACCAAAACATCATATCGTGTTTGCACAACATGCATCACGAGAAATATATTTAATTGAATTGCTGTATTGTGTCTTATCAAATTTAAAATTTTAATTATATTTTAGGTAAAAAAGTTAATTTACGAAAACGATGGTGTTAAGTTAAAAATAACTTTATCCCTGGCGCATATTTTCAAGATAATTTCATTTAGATAAAGGGAAATGCATTTTCGAATTGAACAGTTTTCCGTCGATAACTTAATTTTCCGGCACAAATGACGCGGATGAAATCGGAAATGCGAAAAAATTCGGGAGACAGTGAGAAATCTATTTCATTTTAGGGAGATAAAAACCCACATACAATCCAATACAATACGGAATAAGTGCTTGAAAGAGCAGAAATAATTGGATCAGTCATTACAAGTAAAAATTACTCTTTTTAGGCTCCCGTTGAAACAATATGTAGTATATTGAGGTATATAGAGTGAGTATGGTTTCGGATAATAGGATAATTTTGTATTGGTATGATAAATTCTATTAATTTTGGCACTTTCTTTCTCGTGCCCGCCTTGTTGACGCCTGCTGAAGTGAAATAGGTGTACCGTTTGCTGAACGCTTTGTAAAAAGGCATGTTCCGATTTAAAACAACCTGTGAAGTCAATGGCTGTTCGCCAGAGCCCCACCTTAATTGCGTACAATTAACGTCGGATGATTTAACAGGAATTACGCAAAACAACGAACGATTTATTGCAAAAACAGCTGATACGGAGGAGAATTTATAAGCTATTTGTCTTCATAATTTTCATGAAGTTTTAGGTTCATAATTATCGAGATTTGGTCGATTTAATTGGTTCAAGTAATAAATGACAAATAAAAAATGTAACCTGCCCACGATTATAATAGAACAACACTTCTATAATCAATATTTACAAACCGAACTAACCGTTCAGACTCAAAACTAATTTTATGCTAGAGGTAGTTGTAAATCACCAGAAGCACTCAGTGTCGACGTTGAGCATTTGTTACCGTCAAAAATTAAACTTTGGATGTAGCATGATGCATACCCAGAGCTGGTATCCTGAAAAATAGTTGGTAGGTTCCCCGAAGACAAAATTCTCCACTTAAAAGGCAGTAGGAGATAAATCCGATCAATATGCAACCTGAGCTCGCCCTGATGCAGGTATTAATTAAAACAGAATATTAATGCGTCAGTGCGCTCAAAAAAATTAGACCCAAAAAAAGTTAATTATTAAAACTGAATACTAATGCGCTCAAAAAATAGACCCAAAAAAATATTGAATGGATAATTAAGCAACCACATGTTTTCTGGATATTTTAAGTGCTGCTTCAATTATACTTATATATTTTCCGTTCCGTGTTTGCGTTGGGTGTTTCGTAAAGTCATTCACCACACGAAGCACATTTTGAATTTATTTATGTACGTACATTACTAGAATTGACCGTGAAATTGAGAAACGAGTGCCAAAATCATTTCAGTTTATTTTGAATCGCAGATCGTGTTTTCAAAATATGCAACTCCCCCAACGCGCACCAGGAAATGAATATATATGCACGCTGAATAAGCTTTTGTTCTAGAATACCTGATGTACATCTTATTAAGGGCATCCATTCAAGCAATAGATTTGCACTAGAGTATGCGCTAAATCGTACATAATGTGTGTTCTACATCGCAATAGCCACCGCAAACCTAGGCTGAGATATTTACTGCCGGCGAGATATTGAAGTATCTACGAAACGGACAAAGGAAATCAAAACGTTGATACGAATTACCGTTCCTATACGTTCAAACGCATTGATAAGGCGCTTGTTCAATAAAATATTAGCTAGATATCTTGTTTGTTGAGGATTTGGAGATGTAGACGTGCCCAGTGGGTACATCACACTCCTGCAAATAATTGTATGATGTGAAAGGAATCTTATGATTTAATATCGAGGCTTGTGTGAGAATAGTTATTATTTCAGTGAATGAGATTTTAGAAAATTTATCGGAAAAGTTTATAACCAGCTGTGACTACATTTTTTATAGAGAAAAGATAAATAAATAATAATTTATTGATTGCTTCAACAGCCACATTGCAACGCCTGAGATGTTGGAAACATTTGTTTTGTCTTTATAATAAGACATTTCAATTATTTTGTTTATCTTCTATAGTAGGTCTCAGATACCAAACCCTGCCTCACAGCCTGATATTATAAATTGTGGGCCATTATTGTGTGAGTGAATGACAACCTCAATCAGGGTTGTTTTTCCTGTGGATGTCTTTCCAAAATACACATCGCCGCTAAAAGCAAACAATCGTGTTATTAAGTGAAATGAAAATCAAAATGAAACTAAAGTTTACGAACTTGATGAATACTAAAGAAACTACTGCGATGTGCTTTATGATACTCACTTGGCAATTGGGTATGGAGGAAGAGATCGCATGGTTAAAGAACTAAATGAAAAGTATAAAAATATATCGCAGGGCACATAAAAAGTTTTCTGGAAAACGGTGAAGCATGCCAGCAGAAAAAGAAGGTTGAAAATAAAGGAGTAGTAGTAAAACCAATAGTTTCTCAACATTTAAATAGCCGTTGTCAGATGAATTTGATTGATTTTCAATCTCACCCTAATAATTACAAATTCATCATGATCTATCTTACGAAATTCGTTGTGTTAAAGCGCGTAGAAGAAGTTTCGTGTTGTATTCTTGAAATATTTTTACTATTTGGAGCTCCTAGTATTCTGCAATACGACAATGGTCGTGAGTTTTGCAATAAAATAAAGTCTACAAAATATATGATCACGGCTAAAAATAGTGCACGAAAAGCAAAGACACAGCCAAAGTCAAGACAACATGGAAAGAGCAAATCAGAACCACTGAGATTTAACTAAATGGTACAAATAAATGGCTTGCAATTTGTTCAGTTTATGAAAAATCATGTGTATCATTCTGGCATCAAAAGAAAACCTTATAATGCAGTGTTTGGATCAACATCGTCTTTTTTGCCGAACGAAGAAGAATTAATAGGTTCATTGCAGGATAAAGAGGATTTAAATAGAATTTGGCAAAGCGTGGAAAGTATGGCTAATGAAATTGATGATAATATCAAACGTCATGAAGAAATTGATGGAAAAAAATTATAATTTGTTTAGAAAATTGTTCAGAAAGTTATTCGGTTTGTACTGAAAGTTTAGAACCAGTTTATTTTAAATATTTATTCCGGAATCGATAAATGCTCGAAAACCATTTTTGACAGCGTCGAGATTGTTGAACACTTTCTTCTGTAGGAAGTAATCGAGGTGTTTAAAAAAAAATGATAATCAGTTAGTGAGAGGTCCGGTGAAAATGTTGGGTGAGGCAAAGTTTTATAGCCTAATTTAGCCAGTTTCCGCAGAGTCAGAAGTGCGACATGTGGTCAGGCATTATCATGAAGAAGAATCGTACCTATCCTGTTGATTAATGCCGGGCGTAATTCTTGCAATTTTTTGTGCATTTCGTCTATTTCTTGACAATACTGTTTTCCGACCAAAAATCGAAAAAGAACGCAATAGAAACGAATCGAAAATCTAGAAATTCTAGATTGCGAATTTACGAGAACTATATAACGCATCGCATGGGAGTGAGGCAGCAGTTAGCCAGACAGGAAGTGAGCTCCGAACGCGACAAAAAGAAGCCACCAGTGGCGCGGCATATAAATATTTACCGGCCATGTTTATTATAGATAGTAAACAATTACAATTTATTTTATTGATTGTAAATAATTATTAGTGTAAATAGTTTTTATTATAAATTTTAATTAAATAAACTCTTTTATTAACCGCACGAACGTAACATTTGGTGTCAGGTGTGGGGTTAAATAAATACGACCAAGAAAACTGAACATCGTCGTGGTGACGCTCATCTTCTTTCGAGAAGACCATGTCCTAATGACTTTAAGCACTGCCAAAGGGCCAAGAATAAAGAAGTCTTGCAGCTGGCACAAGTGGAATTGAGGCCGACCGAAGGGGATATGGAGGGTTTTGACGAAGATCAGAGGAATGATCGAGAGATTGGACCCACTTACGAATGGAAACTTGATGGGAGGCGCCCCGAATGGGCTGGAATATCTGATATGCCCAGGAGTGTGAGAGAACTATTGGGCGTAAAGGAATTGCCTGGTGGTAGAAGATGGGCTTTTGAAGAGAGCCAGGACGGAAGTGACGTGACCAAACAGTGGTGGTTCCCAAGATTAGGCGGAGTGAGGTCATGAGAGAGGTTCATGACGTGCGCCAGAGCAAAAGAGTCCCCATAAGGAAGTACAATGTGGGAAGTCCCTTCGAGCGAATCGCTATGGATATAAAAGGGTTGTTTCCAGAGAGCGATCAAGGAAACAAATACATCTTGGTGGTAATCAAATGGCCAGAAGCATTCGCTCTTCCGAATCTAGACGATGATCTTGTCAAAAACTTCATTCCGACTAGGGAAGGAACTTCGAGCCTTTGCGACCGCCTGGGCATAAATATAACGAGGACAACGCCTTTACATCCCCAATCTGATTGCATGGTCAAGAGGATGAACAGGACTATCCCTAGGCACTTGGCGAAGAAGGTCTTCACCAACCAACGAGGCTGGGACCAGTATTTGGACCTGTTCATGATGGCACATCGATCACCCAGTCACGAAAGCACGAAAGTGAGCCTATCGAGGATGATGTTCGGTCGGGACATGAGGTTGCCCATTGACCTCAAGTATGGATGTCCTCCTAAGCAAGAAGAAGCAGGCGGACGTTATGTAGAAGAGTTAACCGCTAGACTGAATGAAGTACTTAACTTCGACAGACAAAACCTGGATATAGTCACGGAGAGGATGAAGATCCGATACGACGTCAAAGCCAACAGCAAGGGATTATAGGAAGGAAATCTAGTCTAGGTCTACTATCTTTAAAAAAAAAAGAAAGGCTACTCGCCCAAGTTGCAAGCTCAGTGGGAAAGTCCCTACAGGTTTATGTCAACAATCCAAAAGGATGAAAATTACTTCAGATAAAAGACAAACTTTTCCGGACGGTCAAACGCAAATCTCAAAATGTAGAATT
>JAUIMW010001922.1:0-11513 GCA_033557785.1 Enochrus cinctus | reverse complement strand
GAGAGGGAGATTCTCTTACCGCGACGCCATGGTTTTTCCTTCGAGTGTTTGTTAAACATTACTCTGGTTTTAGCTCGAGGCTCTGCTTTACTTTACTTTCCTTTCCTTTCAGTTATTGCGCTTCAGATTAAAAATTTTACACAGAGCAAACCCTTTTCTTGATTAATCTTGAGACTAACACTCGTTTCTCTCAGAAATTCGCGGTTTTTACTTCTTGATCGCTTCACTTTAAGTGGGTGTCAAAATTACATTGGTTTTCCCTATACTTGTACAAATGGTGGAGGTGACTTAGAATTTATGGAATGTCCTCCAGGTACTCCCCTATTTTCACACTACGTGTTTCTTAGTAATTGATGAAATTTGAAGAAAAGAAAAACATTTTTAAACAAAATTTCACGTTTAAATCAATAAACATTTTGATACTGTAAATTAATTAAAAGTAATACTAAATTACTCTTATTTGCATAAAAATTGTTAATTTTTTTTTATGTAATTGATTTTTTATTTCATAATTAAAGATCACATATATTTTATAATAAAAATGATTTTAAATATACTTTATTTGTAATTGTATTCTTATTTCAAATATCTGTTATTTATGTACTCATACCAAAAAATATAGATAGGAAAATACCTAGAGGACATTCCGTAACCACTAAAGTATTTTATAATAGAATAAAAACTATGTTAAAAAAGTCCACCAGGAAATTTGTTCACATAAAATTTTTTCCACGTACTATAAGAAAATAGTACCAATACAGTTTTATATTGTAATATTATAAATATAGTTAAAATTAAGTTTTTAGTTTAATAAATTCAAAAAAAGAATCTAATTTTTAATATACTTAGAAGATGATGATGAGCTATCATTAAATATCTCTATACAATACTCTATTGGAACAAAATAAATAACAATAACAATAATAAAAATATTCTTGAAGCCTCCAAATTCATATAATTAGCAAGCAGAGTATAGTTTTGAACATACCTGGAAGACATGGAATGTCCTTTTCACTGATTTTTTTTTAAACTTGAACACATAAAGAGTGTTGCCAAGATTTTTGAACACATTTAAGACATTTGGTAAAACTTGCATAAATTAAAAGTACAATTAAGAATTTTAGTGAAATTAAATGTACGTAGAGAACAGTGCACTTGGAGAACATTTCATGTGCCCCAGACCACCTGGTGATCCTTTTCTTTAAAGAGAATACTAATGAAAAATTTGTAAATTTGATGTACGTAGAAAACAGCGTACCTGGAGGACATTCCATGTCCCCCAGACCCCCTGGTTTATTTTGTACTCTTTTTGATAAGAATGATGTTTATCAAATCTTAACTACAAAAAGGAAAATACTAAAAAAATATTTAACATTCCTGTAGTAAAAGAAAGTATAAAACAACATATAAAAGGACCACCAGTAAATAACGAGAACGGTGTTGGTGGAGTACCTGGAGGACATTCCATGTTCCCCAGACCCCCTGGTGATCCTTCTTTTACATTGTTTTCAACGCTATCCAAACATAGGAATGTTTATTGACTTTTTAACAGTAAAAGAAGAACCAATTTATTTGAAAATTTTAAAATCAAACTTTGTTTTTTTCAAGTTTAGCATGTAAATAAGAAGAACGTTGTTAGTGGAATACCTGGAGGACATTCCATGTTCCCCAGACTCCCTAGTGCCCTTCTTTTGTATTGTTTTCAATTTTATCCAAAAGGGATGTTTAACGATTTTTTTAACGATAAAACAAGGATCACTAGGGGGTTTGGAAGATATGGAATGTCCTCCAGGTGCATTGTTTTAAATTTATTTAAAAATTTTAAATCGAACTTAGAATGTTTATTGATTTTTTAACAAAAAAGGAAGAACCACCAGAGGATCTCAGAGACATGAAATGTCTTCCAGATACTCCACTAACAATATTCTCGTTATTTAATTGTTAATCTTGAAAAAACAAAGTTCAATTTAAGATTTTTAAATAAATTAAGAGTACGTAGAAGACAGTGCACCTGGAGGACATTCCATGTCCCCCAAACCCCCTAGTGTTCCTTCTATTATCGTTAAGAAAATTAATAAACATCTCTTTGTTTGAATAGAGTTAATAAACAACACAAAAGGACCACCAGGGAGTCTGGTAAAGACATGGAATGTTTTCCAGGTGCTCCATTAAAAACGTTCTTGTTACTTGTTACACTTGTTATTTACTTGTTAAACTTGGAAAAACAAAGTTCGATTTAAGATTTTTAAATCAATTAAGAGTAAGAAGAAAACAGTACACCTGGAGGACATTCTTTGTCCCCAGACATGTAGTCCTTTTTTATTGCTAAAAAAATCAATAAACATTCTTATAATTGATTAGAGCTAAAAACAACGTAAAAAAGAATACCAGAGGGTCTGGGAACATGGAATATCCTCCAAGTACTACTTCATTAACAACGTTCTCTTTATTTATTTGTTTAACTTATCAGACCACCAGGTCTGCGGGACATGGAATGTTCTCCAGGTATTCGGCAAAACTACGTTTTTAATATTCGTTGGTTTAACTGAAATAATTTTATTTAAATTAGATTTACGTAAAATACCATATACCTGGGGGACATTCTATATTCCCCAGACCCCCTGGTGGTCCTTTTATATTTATTTTATACATTTTTTGATAAGAATGATGTTTATCGAATCTTAACTAAAAAGAGGAGAATATTAATAAAAAATTAATAAACATCCCTGTAGTTATCCCATGTCCCCCAGACTTCCTGGTGCTCCATTTTCATTTGTCTTAAACTCTCTTCTACTAAAGGAATGTTGAATATTTTTTTTGTATTCTCCTTCTTATAGTTAAGATTCGATAAATATCATTATTATCAAAAAGGGTATAAAACAATATAAAAAAGGACTACCAGGGGATCTGGGAACATGGAATGTCCTCCAGGTGCTCAGCAAACTACGTTTTTAATAATCGTTGGTTTAATTTAGATATATTTAGAGTACAATCAAGAATTTTATTTAAATTAGATGTACGTAAAATAAAATGTACCTGGAGGACATTCCATGTCCCCCAGACCCCCTGGTGGTCCTTTTTTATTTGTTTTATACTCTTTTTGAAAACAGTGTTGTTTATCAATTTATAGACAGGTAATGACTTATGAATGTAAATCATGGACGTTAATCCGAAATCAAAAAAGAAGAATCGAAGTAATGAAATAATATACGAGAACCTAGTGAAAAATTGTTAAATACAGTTTAATGCTTAAATATTTCAGATGTTGAATTTGGAACTTATAATTTAATCAAAATTAAAAATATGCAAAAATATACAAATGCAATCGTTAATGTATTTAAATACTATTTTTTCACATTAATAATGTTGTTACTAGTAGTTTACTCAAACATGGCTATAGAATGTTTTCAAGGTACCCTATTTGTTACATCCCTTCTGTTGTTTGATACATCAAGAGTACATAGATAGGCATGTCCTTAGAGAAAATAATGATCTATATTGATTTAATTTCAGTTCAAAAATGTTTTTGATCATCTTGTAATAAATTAACGTTAAAAAGATTATAATACAATAAAAAAAGATCACCTAGAAATTAAGGAGACATTTAACGATTCAATTAAAACATGGAATCTCCTCGAAGTGCACTGCCACCTACGTAATTCTAATTGATATTTTAAAATAGTAATAACTCTCTCAATCTATTCAGTTTTAAGCAACTACTAGGAATATCGTGCAAAGCAAAGTATCCGGAGGACATTCCATGTTCCCCAGACCCCCATGTTTCAACTTTCATGTTATTTTTTATTCTATTTAAATGCAGAGATGCTTACTAATTTTTCACAGTAAGTTAATGACACTGTCAATCTTCATAAATTTCATATAAATAGTTAATGAAGTGTTTATGTCTGGGGTAGTGTAATCCACAAATATGTAAGTCTCTATCCTAAATTATCGTAACAAGTTTAGAATATTATCAAGACTTTTAAAGAAATGCAGAGTATATAGATGACAGTGTACCTGAGATACGTTCCATGTTATTTTTTAAACTTTTGTTTCAATGTAAAAAAGTTAATTGATTTTTAGGAAATTAAAAATGTATTTAGTAAAAATTAAAGGTACGTAGATTGCATTATACTTGAAGGATATTCCATATCCCCTAGATCTTCTGGTGGTTCTTTTTTATAATATTTTATATTCTCTTTGACTACAACGATGTTTATTGGTTTTTAACTTCGATAAAAAGAACATGGAATGTCCTCCAGGTACACTATTTTCTAAATATTTCTAATTTACCTAAAGTTCTTGATAGTACTTTTAATTTATCTAAGTTAAATCAACTAATATTAAAAACGTAATTTTGTGCTCCAAACCCCTGGTGGTTATTTTGTATGTTGTTTTATACTCTCTTTTATTATAGGGGTGCTAATTAATTTTATTCTCGTTTTTAAAGTAAAGAATCGATAAACCAGTGTATTCAAAAAGAGTATAAAAGGACATAAAAAAGGATGACCAAGGGGTCTGAGGGACATGAAGTATCCTCCAGGTACTCGGCAAAACTACATTTTTAATATGCGTTGGTTTAACTTAAATAAATTGAGAATACTATCAAGAAGTTTGGGTTAATTAGATGCACGTAGAAGACAGAGTACCTGGAGGACATTCCATGTCCCCCAGAGCCCCTGGTGGTCCTTTTTAATTTGTTTTATATTCTTTTGAATACAGTAATGTTTATCTAATTTTAACTACAAAAAGAAAAATACTAATAAGAAATTAATAAACATCCCTCTAGTCAAAAAAAAGTATAAAACAACATAACAAAGGACCACCAGGGGGTCTGGGGGACATGGAATGTCCTCCAGGTGCTCGTGTTTAATATTCGTTGGTTTAACTTAGATAAATTAAGAGTACAATCAAAAATTTTATTTAAATTAGATTATAATACAATGTACCTGGAGGACATTCAATTTTTTAAATTTTTTAAATTTAATAAATGTTTATGAATTTAAATACTATTTTTTTTTCACATTAATAATGTTGTTACAAGTACTTTACTCAAATATGACTATAGAATGTTCTCCAAGTACTTCATTTGTTACATTCATGTTAACTTATTCAATTAGTGAAGGTTATCATATTTAATTTAATTTCAGTACAAAAATGTTTTTGATCATCTCGTAATAAATTAACGTAAAAAAGATTATAATACAATAAAAAAGAGACCACCAGGAAATTTAAGAGACATTTAACGATTAAATTAAAATATGGAATGTCCTCCAAGTACACTGTCATTTCGTAATTCTAATTTATATTTTGAAATCTTAATAACTCTTTCAGTCTGTCAGTATTATCAAGGTTTTTAAAACATTAATTAAAAATACGTTGATGGCAGTGCACCTGGAGGACATTCCATGTCCTTCAGACCCACTCGTGGTTTTACTTTCATGTTTTTTTTATTCTATTTAAATACAGAGATGTTTACTGATTTTTCACAGTAAAATAATGATACCGCCAATCGTCAAAAATTTCATATAAATAATTACCAACATAAATGGAGTGTTTGTGTCTGGAGTGGTGTAATCCACAATTATGTAAGTTTCTATCCTAAATTATCCTGACAATTTAAGAATATTATCAAAACTTTTTTTCCAATTTTATGTTGTTTTTTAAACTTTTGTTTCAATGTAAAAAAGTTAATTGATTTTTAGGAAATTAAACATACGTAGTTTGAATTATACTTGGAGGACATTCCATATCCCCTAGATTTCCTGGTGGTTCTTTTTTATAATATTTTATACTCTCTTGGACAGTGGTGTTTATTGATTTTTAACTTCAATAAAAAGAATATGGAATGTCCTTCAGGTACACTATCTTCTACTTATTTCTAGTTTACCTAAAGTTCTTGAAAAAACTTTTGTTTTGCCGAGTACCTGGAGGACATTCTATGTCCTCTAGACCCCTGTTGGTTCTTTTGTATGTTGTTTTATACTCTCTTTAACTACAGAGATTATTATTAATTTTTTTATTCTCCTTTTTAAAGTAGAGAATCGATAAACATTACTGTATTCAAAAATAGTATAAAACAACAAAAAAAAAGGACGACCAGGTCTGAGGGACATGAAATGTCCTCCAGGCACTCGTTTACACATTTTTAATATTCGTTGGTTTAACTTGAAAAAATTAAGAATACTATCAGGAAATTTAGGTTAATTAGATGCACGTAGAAGACAGTGTACGTGGAGGACATTCCATGTCCCCCAGAGCCCCTGGTGGTCCTCTTTTATTTGTTTTATACTCTATTTTAATACAGTGATGTTTATCGATTCTTAACTATACAGAGGAGAATACCAATTAAAAAATTAATAAACAACCCTTTGATCAAATAAAGTATAAAACAACATAAACCACCAGGGGGTCTGGGGGTCATGGAATGCCCTTCAGGTACTCAGCAAAACTACATTTTTCTTATTAGTCGATGATATTTGTTAAAAAAGTGTTATCAAAGTTTTTGAACATAATTAACAGTGCGTTAAAATTAAAAATTACTTTTAATTGCATTCAGAATTCTTTATTTTTGTAAATTAATTTAATTAACTTGTAGAAACACCACTTGGTAGTATTTATTTTATGGTTAAAAATAAATTTATTTTGTAATAGAATAATAAAATGATGTTAAAAGAGTCTATCAGGAATTTTGGAAACAACGAATGTCTATATGAACTGTTATTTACGTACTTTTGTGTTTAAAAATCTTTTTATTTCTCTAAATTTCATTTTCTAGCTGGATGTATACCAGGTGAACTGCCTTTTATGAAATTCTATAAAAAAATCTTAATAGATGAGTACTTGGAACATTCCAAATAAAGACCAGCAGGAAGTCTGAAAATGTCATCTAGAAGGACTGCTATTTACATACTATTAATTTTATTCAAAAGCCTTAGTAATATTCCTTAAGCCTCTAAGTTTATTTAGTTAGTAAGCGAAGTGTAGTTTTGAACATTCCTGGAGGACATGTTCTTCTTACTGATCATTTAAACTTGGAAACATACACTCTTCATATCAAGGTGTTTGAACCCATTTAAAAGTAAAAGAATAGCTTAGAGTACCTGGAAAACATTTTAGTTTTTTTATTATATGTGGAATATCACATGGTCTAATAATACATGGAATGTTCTCCAGGTATTTTAAAAACTAATCTGATAACTAATTTTTTAATTTATTAATCTTAACAATTAAAAAAGATCCACCAAGGTATCTGGAGTTCATGAAATGATCTCTTGGTATACTGTTTTTTATGTTTTTTTATATTGTTTTTTATTTAATTTAACTTGAAAAAATTTCTTCAAACTATAGTTTCAAACTATAGTTTTTGTAGAGTTTACTTAAAATTCGATACTTGAGGAATATTCCTGTGGTGAATGTGAGGGTCTGAAGGATATGGAATGTCTTTCAGATACTTGGCAAAGTTATTTTTTTAATATTCGTTGCTGTATCTAAGATAAATTAAGAGTGTTTTATACTCTTTTTAAATACAGTGATGTTAATCGATTCTTAACTATAAAAAGCAGAATACAAATTAAAAATTAATTAACATCCCTCAAAGTGAGTATAAAACAATATAAAAAATGTCTGGGGGACATGGAATGTCCTCCAGGTGCTCGGCAAACTACGTGTTTAATATTCGTTGATTTAACTTAGATGAATTAAGAGTACAATCAAGAATTTTAGTTAAATTAGATAAACGTAAAAAACAACGTACTCCATGTCCTTTTTTATTCGTTTAATACTCTTTTTGAATACAGTGTTGTTTATCAATTTATGGACTGGTAATGACTATTGGATGTGAATCATGGACGTTAAACCGAAATCAAAAAGAAGAATTGAAGTAATGGAATAATATATGAGAACCTAGAATACAAAAAAAGAAAAGAGGAATTCGGAGAAAGACTTGAAACCTATTTGTAGAAGGGAAAAATTGTTAAATACAGTTTAATGCTTAAATATTACAGATTCAATCAAAATTAAAAGTATGCAAAAATATACAAATGCAATCATTTATATATTTAAATACTATTTTTTCACATTAATAATGTTCTTACTGTAGTATAAAAATTATAATACAATAAAAAAGAGATCACCAGAAAATTTAGGAGATATTTAACGATTAAATTAAAACATGTTCCTAGAGGAGACATTGCCACCTACGTAATTCTAATTGATGTTTTAAAATTATGATAACTCTCTTAATCTGTCAGTATTATCAAGGATTTTAAGACATTTATTAAAAATACGTTGATGGCAGTGCATCTGGAGGACATTCCATGTCTCCCATACACCCTAGTGGTTTTACTTTAATGTTATTTTTTATTCTATTTAAATGAGTTATTGATTTTTCACAGTAAAATAATGACACCGTTAATTCTCAGAAATTTCATATAAATAGTTACCAACATAAATGGAGTGCTTATGTCTGGGGTGGTGAAATCCACAATTATGTAAGTTTCTATCCTAAATTATCGTAACAAGAATATTATCAAGACTTTTAAAGAAATGCAGAGTATATATACAATAGTGTACGTGGGAGACGTTCCATGTTCTTGGTTTTCTAATTTTATGTTATTTTTTTGAATTTTTGTTTCAATACAAAAAAGTTAATTAATTTTTAAGAAATTAAAATTGTTAGGATTTTTCAGTAAAAATTAAAGGTACGTAGATTGCATTAAACCTAGAGGACATTCTATATCCTCCAAACCTTCTGATGGTTCTTTTTTATGTTGTTTAATACTTTTTTAGCTACAAGGAAATTTATTAATTTTTTAATTAGTTTTCTCTTTTCTATTGTTAAAAATCGAAAAACGTCATTCTATTCAAAATAAGTATAAAACAAATAAAAAGGACCACCCAGGTACATTGTATTTTACGTATATCTAATTTAAATAAAATTCATGTTTGTACTCTTAATTTATCTAAGTTAAACCAACTAATATTAAACACGTAGTTTGTCGAGCACCTGGAGGACATTCCATGTCCCCCAGACCCCCTGGTGGTCCTTTTTTATGTTGTTTTATACTCACTTTAACTAGAGGGATGTTTATTAATTTTTTAATTGGTATTCTCTTCTATATAGTTAAGAATCGATAAACATTACTGTATTAAAAAAGAATATAAAACAAATAAAAAAGGACCACCAGGGGGTTTGTGGGACATGGAATGTCTCCCAGGTACTCGACAAAACTACGTTTTTAATATTTGTTGTTTAAACTTAGATAAAATTAGGGTACAATCAATAATTTTAGGTAAATTAGGTGTACGTAGGAAACAGTGCACCTGGGGGACATTCTCTGTCTCCCAGATCTCCTGGTCGTTCCTTTTTATTTATTTATTTTTTTTTAATACAATATGTCTGTTCAGACATGGAATGTCTTCCAGGTACTCGATAAAACTACGTTTTTAATGTTTGTTGATTAAAGTTAGGTAAATTAAAAATACAATCAAGAATTTTAGGTAAATTAGATGTACGTAGAATACAATGCACCTGAGGAACATTCCATGTTTTCCAGACTCCTCAGTGGTTTTTTTTTGTTGTTGTTTTATACTCTCTTCGACTACAGAGATGTTTATAGAATCTTAAATATAAAAAGAAAAATACTTATAAAAAAATTAATTAACATCCCTGTAGTCAAAGTAAATATAAAACAACATAAAAAAGGACCACTACATAAAAATAAATACATAAAAATATTTAAATTGTCTTTGTTAAAACGTTTTTTTTTATCAAGGCTTCTATTGGTACTTTGTTCTTGTTGTTGTTTCTCTTTTTAACATCCAACAGTAGTCTGCCATCATGTTGACATTCCATCGACCTTGGTATCTGCGCTCCATTTTTTTTATATCTGGATGGAAACTTTTCTTGTTGCTGTTCCTCACTTACAAAGTAATCTGAACTATTAGTGAGTGAAGTAAATGGACTATAACATTCATTTTCCAGTTCAATATTTTGTTGTTTTGTAATAATTCAGCAGCCAATTGAAATTTTTCATTTTTCTAATTTGAATTAGGTTAAAAATAGACTATCATTAAGTAATCTTATATGCTGACGACACAACACTACAAATTCAAGAAAATTCTTGGAATGAAGCGAGGCAGTTGACAGAATCAGACATACAAAGAATTAAGTAATGGCTAGACAACAACGGATTAAAGATCAAGACAAATAAAAACAGTTACATTACAATCATTTCAGGCGAAAAAGAAATACTCTTCAAAAAGATTAGTTTATACAATGAAAATTGTATACTACGCATTAACAGAAAGTTTACCACGATATGGGATTTTGAGTTGGGGGGCAAATTCAGTAACTAATCGGTAGTGCGTTGAGGTCGCTCAAAGGTACATGCTTAAAACAATAGTTAATAAACCTAAAAAGTTCCTCAATGAGAACTTATTTAATATTATCAGAGTTTTAAATATACCAGAACTTTCACGAAAATCTGAGGTTACACCAGCAGAGTGATTATGGTTATCAGACAAGAAAAAAAAAAGTTGTATATTCCCAGGAAAAATAATATACAAGCCCAAACTAAAAACAATAAAACTAGAGGAAAAGGATATGTTAATTTCTTTTGACATAGTCAACCTATACAAAAAATTACCAACAATGGACACACTAAAAATAATAAACAAAGAAATTGACTGTATAGATTTAGAAGACACACATAAAACCAACATTAAAAACCTACTTAAAATGACAACAAAGCTAAACTTCTTTTGCTTCAACAAAGGGTACTACTTCATGGAAGAAGGACTACCAATGGGATCACCGTTATCGCTACTCTTAGTGGACATATACGTGGACTCTTTAGAAAACAAATACTAAACAGTAACCAAAATTTAGTAAAACATATAAAAACATGGAATCGGTATGTGCACATCGTCCATTCGTGATCTGGTCAGGAGGAAGAGACCTAGCAAAAGTCTTACTAAACCATCTAAACAACTACAGCAGCAACATACAATTCACTATGGAATTAGAAGAAAACAAAAAGCTGAACTACTTTGTTCTCACAATTACAAGAGAAGACCAACAATTAAAATATAAAATATGAAAAACACCTACACGGACGTCATCATGCCGAAAGACGCATACACTTTACACAAATACAAACAAGCCTTTTTCCACGCATCCTACAACAGATTACACAGAATATTATCAGAAAGCTCTACAGAATTCCAAAATGAATTAGACATTACCAAGACCATAGGTAAAAATAATGGAAACAAAGAAGAAGAACTAGTAAAAATACATTATAGGATGAAAAATCCATCACCTATGGAGATTATGACATGCAAAAATTAAATAATATTTTTGAAAAACACCACACAACTCTAGCCATAAAAAACCACAATAATCTTTTACAACAACTACAAAACACAAAAGATAACATAGAAAAGATGCAAAGAAGTGGTGTATACTTGCTGGAATGCCAATGTGGAGCAACATATGTGGGAGAAACTGG
>JAUIMW010001921.1:0-11514 GCA_033557785.1 Enochrus cinctus | reverse complement strand
TTTTTTTTTCTTTTGTCTTCTTTTGTGAAAACTTCGTTTTTTTATTGTAAAAAAACATTTGAAACAGTCCCTATAAATAACGACTTACGGCTGAAAATTGAATTATAAAACTTGGAAGTATCAAAAACAAATCGCACATCTTATTCTACCAACGTTCAAGATATTACAGCCTCACAATAAATATGTGGGCAAATACCTTCGTTTGTAGGTGCTTTCATTACATTATATAATTATCCAAACTTGCGGAAATATTATTTTAAGGTTACAATAAGAAACTGACCGAAATCTACAAAAGCTAACTTCTCAAAATAATCCACATGTTATTTCTGTAATCTTCGTGCGCAAATTATGTTTTTCTGCCAAATAAATGAAATAATTTGTTATGTTTTAAAAATAAATTGAAACTGTTTCAATTTTACGCTGCGACACCTAACTGTTTATAAACATTTAAAATTATAGTCTAAATGTTTCACCTCTTGTTTATTTTTTTTATTTTAATTTATTTTTTGTTTAATGAAAATCTATTTATAAAATTTTTTTCGCGATAGTTAAAAACTGTTAACTTACCTAAAACCACTACTTACAAATATAACAAAATCAATATAAAAAAATTACCAATCTCAATTGAAAGAAGTGCATTTTATTGTTATTGATAAGCCATTTTATATGCTGCGGAGGCGCTACTTTCGCCCGCCGAAAAACCTACTCCCGGTCGTATCTCTATCCCGCTTTCTATGGTGGTTTCCATGGTAACGATAAGCTCTCGCGCCGAATCACTATCCGGAGGTATCCTCAATAAATCTGACGTACAGAAGCAAATAGTATTGAATGATATTGTGTAGATTAATTAGTCAAATTCCGTAGTTGTTAGTGAGGTCATAGCAAATTTATGACATATAGCGGTTAAGTTTAATTAAGTGCAAAGATGTCCAAGGTTTTCCAACACAACTTCCCAATCAAGAGTCAAGTGATTGTTTATTTGTATGCAAAGTATAGGCCTCTGAAGTAGACCAAAACAGAAGAAGGTAACATGTGATAATGGGTACTTGTGAAAGGATGCATGAAGGTGTAACTTCCCCTGGTTATTATGGGCGCTCTGGCCTGCTAGAAACCCACGTTCGAGGTCAATGGTATAGAGTTTTTGTAATATTAGAAGACGACTATTTGAGTATTACTTTAGATGAATCTTACGAAAACACAACCACTTTAAATGGAACCCTCAATAATAATATAGAAACTCCTAGTGGGCTTAGTGATACACCTGACGTTCCAGAATGCGTAGCAAATCAAAAAAGACTAGTTAGAGTGATCAAATCGGAAAATAATGGATTAGGCATATCAATAAAGGGAGGCAAAGAAAACAAAATGCCTATCCTAATCAGTAAAATATTTAAGGGAATGGCAGCTGATCAAACGGAACAGCTTTATGTAGGTGATGCAATCCTATCTGTTAACGGGGAGGATCTACGAGAAGCTACCCACGATGAAGCAGTGAAGGCATTGAAAAGAGCTGGAAAAATTGTGGAACTGGAAGGTAAGTAACTTTTTTAAATTGTAGAGTGAATAGTCATGGTCGAACGGTTTCAGTGAAATACCTCAGGGAAGTGACACCTTACTTCAGAAAAGCAAGCATAATATCGGAAGTTGGATGGGAATTACAACGAGGTTTTTTGTCTGGGGCACCTCCTGCCGTTAAATCACCACAACGAGCTGATACACGATATTTACCTCTTCAACTCTGCCACTTGGCAAGAAATTTTCGATACCAAGATCCAGGTAAAACTGCACTCTTTCTTCCTTAATCATGGATGAAAAATACAATTTTAGCAGTTATAAATCATTTTACCTGTTGGTAAAATTAAATAATGATGTAGCAATTATTTTTAGCCCATTCACGTCCTTCTAAATTACATTAGACAAAGAAATAACAAGGAAATCGTCATAGAAATTATTATGCTATTATAAACATCACAACATGACCTGCAATTTTGAATGTCATATTTAATTAGGACATCTATTCTAACAATTGTGTTTTTGTTACAGAATTTTTTTAAATTTATTTTTGTTGTATTTATTTGCCTTACGTAGTAGGTAAAAGTGTGTTGTCTTTATAGCTAGCGACTAACTCGAAGAGTTCCTTTGCAATTAACAATAGTCTAATAAGATGTTTTTCTTCATCAGAGGGTAGAATATTGGAGTTGCATTCACCCGATGCCGTCCACAGCTGCGTACTAAGAGCTTCAGATGCTGCAGAGGCTGCTGCTTGGTTTAATACTCTTCACTCTGCTTTAGCATTACTTACATCTTCTGCTCTTCGTGAGGCTGTTTGTGCTATACCAGATTTGCGTCATATTGGATGGCTGCTCAGAAGACCGAGAACAGAGGTTAGTGGCGTTGAAGTGCTACTATGCATGCCCCCACCAATTTAGTTTTATTTTTTTGCACCGTTGTATAGCTCAAAATGAACAGTAGGACATCTGGAAGATCTTTAAAATTAGTTGTTAGTTTTTGTTTCCTTACAATTTCCTCTATTTACATTACTGCTAATACATAAGTTAATTTTTTCTTTATGCTTGCAGACAATGTCTAGCTCGGAAAGTTCTGAAGAACCAGATAGATGGCAATCAATTTTTGCAGCTGTAACAGATAGCGAGTTACGGTTGTATGAAAGCGCCCCATGGTCAGGTGAAGCATGGCGATCTCCTGCCGAGGCATATCCATTAATCACTACACGTCTGGTGGGGTCCACAAAGCGTTTTGATGTTCCTGAATTTAGCGTACGGTGTGCGACAGCAGAGGGTGTAATTACGCATAGTTTGCGAGTAGAAACCCATAGAGATTTGGCAGAATGGGCAAAGGCTCTCGTTAATGGCAGTCACGCCAGTGCAGTAACTCAACGTGAATTAGTTTGTCGTAAGTACTTGCGTAAACATTTTTATTTAAAAATGGCTTAATTAAACTTTTTAGGATGCTTGTGGAAAGGAAGACAAGCTCAGCTAATTATACACTATGAAAATGGCTTTACTCTTTTAGAGGCGGGTACTGGTGCTAAAACCATTTGGAGATACCCCTTTGATAGGCTTAGAAATTCTTCGGATGATGGTAAACGGTTACTTTGGCTTGATTTTGGGGAAGAAACTAATGTTGTGAGTATTTTTAAGTTTTTTTTTCTGGAATGTAGTAGAATATAAAGTTTGTTTTTAGGAGTTGGATATAGAGGGATGCCCAAAACCTATAGTCTTCATTTTACATAATTTTTTATCAGCAAAAATACATCGATTAGGCTTATACGCTTAGTGTAATCATGTATGTATTTTTATTGATATATATCATACATATATTTAAAGCTGTCCTGTCAATTAGTAGTTATTTAACTCAAACGTTTTGTATTTTTATTATAAGTAGTATTGTATACTGTAATTATAAAATAGACTTATTAGAAATATTTTTATCCTGTTATTTATTTAACCTGTTTATAAGAAATTGTCGTTAAGTTTTGTTTTGTATTTGTGCCTTTAAAATATGTTTCCATTAAATTTATTTCATTATAGTACAAACAAGTGTTGATTGTATTTTCATATTAGGACAAGTATTATATATGAATTAATTTGTAAGTTACTATGAAATAATAAACCTTTTACTTTTGAAGGTAACGAACGAAATATGAATTGTTTTTTTTTACTAACCCTTACATTTTTTATCTTATAAGAATCATACGCTGAAAGAGAATGCCCATTTTATTATCAAATTAATATTTTAATCTTTCATAATTGATAACGTTTTAAAAGAAATTAGATAAATATTAATGCAGAAAGATAACATTGATAATTTTAAAAAGTTATTAGGAAAAATATTTTAAAATTGTGTTTTGGTAGATTATAAAACATTTTATTGCTACGAGTTTATGCAAAAATTCTAATTAGTAAAAAACCAATTAACCAAAAATTGGAAGAATGGCATTTTTCGGATTGAATCGACCTGGACTCTCCAAGCTTTTTAAGAGGTCCAAGTTTCAAAAGAAAATTCATATTTTTAACTGAAATGGAAAAATGTATATGATTTGAGTTATACCAAAGTTTTATAAAATAGTAGTTTTTTTAAGCAGTAATTAAATAATTTTTATTGGTTGTTAATACTAATAAAATGCAACTTTATTTCTTTAAAAATACAATTTTTAGTACATCTTACGCTATATAAATCAGGTTCACATAAAACTTGGGAAATATATGAAGGATTATAAATGTTACTAAAATAAAAAGGAATGTATGTGGATCCAGTGAAAACTGCATGGCTTTACAAATAGAGTAGCAACTACATACGTGCTAAGGAATCAGCAAAATAAAATTAAGCTTTTATCTCTGGCAATTAAACAAATATAAATTAAGACATCCTATTTATTATACATAATTTGAAATTAGGTACACGTAGAAACATAAACGAATGGTATTGTCATGGTGTTGCTGAAAAGAATCCAATAATATTGAATATATTTATAAAATTTTTTTATAAATAGAACAGTTTTAAAAATTTATTTTCAATAATTGATTACTAGCAAAATGTGTTTATCTCATTTAAAGTTATAAAAATTAGGATTATTTCTAAATATAATAAAAGAGTACATATTACACAAAACTAAATTAATGACGTAATAACTAACGTAAATCCCTTTTACCGCATAACAGTTCACACCTTGAACACTTTATTTTGTAGAAGCAATTTACTTTAGTAATTCAGTCATAAATAACAAGCAAAAATACAAATTCCACTAGGCGATTGTCAATTTGGTGAAGTAAGTGTTAAGGGCTACAACAAAATATATTTGTGGCAGACAATTAAATCTGATATGTGCATGTCTGAATAACAGCATTTATTAAAATGAAAATATTCCAAGTTGCTTAACCAAAGTCTGCCACTAACATTAAAGTTAACAAACAACAATAATTTAATGTCAATGATTCTACTGAATTTCAAATGAAGATCCCAAATTTGCTTAAAATTTTATTTTAAAGTCAAACAACAATAAATGTTAATGCCACGGTAAAACTAATTACTTGGCCATTTATTTCCAGCTTGATAGAAAATCAAATTGAGAATTTTCATAAGTGACAAAAGTCAAATATGCAAAATACTTTTATTATATTGTATATAAATGAGGGAAAATAAAAGAAAGAAACATTTTTATGATATTCTAATTAGCTTAAAGATTTGAATGTACAATATATATTGTAATATATTTTATGTCGATACAAATATTGGTGCTTTCATCTAGTTGAAACAGAGGGATTGTATGAAATATGCATTACTAAATTCCATACTATTATTCATACACATTTATCTACAATATACCTTGGCTTAAGTTACAAAAAAAAAACGTAACATATTTTGCTATATATAAATAACACAAAAATTAGTTTACTGGTGTATGTGTTTTTAATGGCCAAGGAAGTATAACATTCTACCATTAGCACATACATGTCTACATTTTATTTTTGTCTATTTACAATACATTAACAAAAGGCCCTGTCGAACCCTGTTGTAATTAAATAAAATGAAAAATATGTATATATGTACAACCAAACAGTATGTATTAAAAAAATATTCTTACTGCGAAAATAAAAACAATAATTTCATTCACAAAAAATATATATTATTCACTTATTAAGCCAAGGATGTTGTAAACACTGAGCCGCCGTCGCTCGTCTGTCCGGATCAAAATCCAGCATTGGTTTGAGAAATGCTGCGAATTCTTCGGCTTCCTTGCGATTCCACTCGTACTTTTCAGTTAACACATCTTCCAAACCCCAAGGTTTCAAACCGGTGATATGACGCAATTCCGACTTTTTATTAAAAAAGTATTTAGAATTTTTTCCTAAAGCAGTTATTCGACGAGGTATTTCCCCAAGCAATTCTATAATATGTGCTAAATGGTCTTCATCACGGCAGTAATCTTCACCAGAATGAGGTTCAAATAAATAATCACCTGTGGCCAATTCGAATGCCATGCAAGCAGTACTCCATATGTCTGCGGAAGTTCCATATCCTGCACCTAACAACACTTCTAAGGAACGATATTGTCGTGTTTGAATATCTTCAGTGAAATGTTTGTCTACCCAACAGGCATTTCCTAAATCGGCAATTTTCACTTCAAAATCACATTCGATAAAAGCCGGATCGGGTTCCGGTTTAGATTCCACTTTAGAAGTAAACGAATCGTTATCCAACATGTGGCGAATAGCTTCTCCAGCTCCTTCTAAAGGCGAAGTTAATTGTGTCTCACCACCAGCCAGCTCGTCGACACAACTATTATTAATTTTATTTTCTGTAGTTTCTATCGTTTCTATTGAAATATTAAATTCATTCGAATTCGAGTTTGAATTACATGGACTGGTTCCATTGCAGTCCGGAATAATATCAGAATTGATATGAGCATCGCCATTTTCTTTAACTCGTTTTTGTTCCTCAATTTCAATGATTTGCTCCATTTGCTTCTTCAATAATTCATTTTGACGTTTAGCTTTCTTTTTAAGTTTTTTCTTTTTATTTTTACTCATCTTGTTTGTGGTAGGCAAGTCTTGAATCGGCGCGGTACTAACGAGAGATGTAGGTAGTTTCAAACCAAGCTGATGCATTTCGGCTGCTTCACATGCTAGTCTTCTGATATATTCTTCACTAACACAAATAAGAACGTTTTCAGGTTTAATATCAGTATGAATAATTTTACACTTCGAATGAAGATAGTCGAGTCCTTCCAAGACCTGCCTCATAATAGTACGAACATTTGCTCTAGGAATTCCACGATAGTTTGACTTGATAATAAGCTTCAACAAATGATGGCCCAACACTTCAAATACCATGCAAACATGCACCCCGTTCACTCCACTTATTTTGAAATCATTTAATAACTGAACAGTTTTGTTACGTTTCGGATCCAAAGGGTCAGATTCTCGAACGGACTTAAGTATTCTTATTTCATCGAGAGCAGTTTCCGTAAAATGCTGTGCGGATTTAACAATTTTGAGGGCGACAAAACGTTTTTCTTCCAAGTCCCAGCACAACCACACTGTTGAGAAGTGGCCCCATCCCAGTTTTCTCGTTACATGATAGCGACCTAAAAAAAGGTCGCCTATTTTCACTGGATGATAACCTCCTTTTTTGTAGTCACTGCTGTCTTCCTGCTCTTCTTCCTCACTGGAATACGGATCATCTGCGTCTTCAATCGTTTCATTGCTTGAACTATGCGAAGGTTCGAAACGAGAAATATTACGATTTCCTCCTGATTGGCCATTTAAATCATCGGCTTTTCCCTTCTTTTTACCTTGTTTGTGGCGTTTCTTTTTAGCTTGAATAGCTAAAACTCTCCTATTTACGTCGGATTTAGAGCTCATTTGAAAAACTTATTGATGTTTTCAATATAAAAATTAACGAATTGTCAAGTAGCTTTCAGATCATTGCGAACACTTTTGTTTGATTATGGCGGCCGATACTACTTTATACAAAGCAGGCCGGGTAACGCGTTTTAGAACAACCTCCAGATTGTGACAGGGGTTATATTTATGACGTCAGCAGAAGAGAGACGGAAACATATCAAATCAATCATTAAACAATGATAACGTTATGTATTACGCGAAACACAGTGGCGGATCCAACTGTCAATTTGGTACTAAAACCAGAGGCGAACGTTTACGTTAATGGTTTTTTTTTGTGCAAAAAATGTTTTGCACGCTCAGTAAAATTCTTGTTATGCGTATACATTTTTTATTTATGTGTTTTATTTAGTCATATCAATTACAGCAGGTTGAGACTCTATTGCTATTTGTAAATTAAAATATTGTAATATTGAAATACGTATCCATGTGTGGCTATATAATATCAAATTGCAAATTCGACACAACATAATGTTGAAATAAATACAAAAAATATTATGGTAAAATTTTTTTAAGAATTAAACCAAAAAATGGTTTGTTTAATGGATAGAGAAAGGGTTTTGGTTTAATTCTAATGAAATAAAATAAAAATACTCACCGTATTTCGTTGATAGCTAATATTCTTTGTTTCCAGTTATATTCTTATAAGTAAACAACACGATTAGAACTCACTGAATATTTACGGGTTAAAATGTTATTTGCATCATGAAAAAAATTATACACGTTTTATGTTATTCGAAACATTTAACAACAATAATTATTTCAAACGCATCGCGCACTGTGACATATTGTACTGAATGACGTAATTGACAAATCACTAGACCGTTATATTTTTGAATTTGTGGTGGCCTTTGCATGTGTTTCTTAACGTTTGCTAAAGGGTCTAAATAGGTCGTTATATATTTTTAGTTTGTTATGGCGTTCATGTGTGTTTTTTATTGTTTACTAAACGGCCTAAATTGGCTACCCTGCATCCGTTTTCTTTTTGCACAAACAATCTTTTGAACTTTCAATAAAATTCTTGCAATGCATATTTTTTTTTGTTTATTAGTTTTATGTATTTAGTCATATCAGCGTCAGTCGGTGGAGAACGAGAACTGAATTATTTTTTAGGGGTAAGCTGTCATTTATTGAAGATTAGGTTTTTATGCGAAATAAGAAATTACTGAATTTTAAATGGTGGCAGAAATAATTGATATTTGGTGTAGCTTTACAAATTGTACTTGATTTAAAATAATAGGACGTTTCTATATTATAGGTTTTATAGAGACGCTTGATTGTGATTCGGTTGCTTTTTATCTGTATAGGCTTCACGATAAGAATAAAATTGTCATACTTGGTTCATTTACTAGCCAACACAGGAACATAATTTCCTCTTTGGATAGGTCATATATTTCAGGGGATTATGTTTCTTAGGTTAGGACATTTCCAACGTTTAACATTTGGCAACTCTGCATTTTTACATGTATGACGTAATTTCATTCTTATCGTGAATGGCCTATAGTATTTGCAGGTTATATCAAAGAAGAAGACATTCTCTGAATGAGCTGGAAACTATGCATCTTTTTTCTTCGTCTCTATAAAATGAATAGACTATAGTCTGTCTTTGATGTTCGTTAAGAACGTTAAAATATGTTAATAAATGATTACTTATTAAATAATGATATAAAAATGTAGTATCAGTAAATAAAAAACCAGTAGATGAAGTTATAGAGGTAATTTTATAGCTTAGAAGTGCTTGGGATTGCAATATCTGAATCGTTAAGATCGCAGTCTGAAGAAACATCTTCTTTTCGTCATCTACAACAAGATTATAAGATTTCAATAGATTGAAATGATCAATTGTAATTTATTAGAAGAAATCCGTAGAGTTTCTGTTTGGTTATTATGTTTTTAAATAGTTTTGTAAGGGCTTTAAATTTAATTTAAAAAGTCTTTTGTTATGCAATTTTAAATGAGAATCAAAAACTAAATCATTTTGATGTAAATTTATAAGTATTATTATGAGTTTTGTCATAATATTCCCTAGGTTTTTGTTTTACAATTAACTGATAGTCATGAACGTTTTTTCGGAGAATGATCAATTTAGTATTGACATCTTTAGCTAGTTCAGAATAATTACGTTTTTGAAGAGATTTTTCAATTGTGTTAGACATTCTTGATTTAACTGCGTCGACTTAAGAATATATGTATTACAACTGTAGATTACGAAATTTAGAAATTCACACAGATCATTTTCTGATTTATTGACAGCATTTAAAGTAACAACACTTTGAAAAATCATGTTTTTGTAAAAGAAAACCTATACAATATAACGATTTCCATTAGAATTGTTAAGAAGTGGACCATGGGAAATGTTGCATCTAAAATATATTTTAGATTGTTACAAGTAAGACACATTTCTTATCTTGTCTTTAATTTTATCGTAGCTACGATTGAAACCTTGATTACCAGAAAAGAGTCTGGGTCTGAAATGAATTTACGTTCGACTTCATTTAAATAAATATATGAAAAATATTCTTTAAAAAAGTGAAAATTCTAATAAAAATTAAGATCAATGTACAATGTAATGAGAGCATTTTCTATTACAGTGAATTGTAGCATTAAAATATTACTGTGTATCACTATAAAGTGAGATTATTAATTCCTAGAAAATGTTGACCACTTTTATTTTGAACAAAACTTAATAAGGAAAAACTTTTAGTAGTGTTATTTACGATTACGCTGACTTTTAACATCTAGTTTTTGTGCAGAGATTATTTTATGCAGAATGGTTTTTCCTGTTTACGTCCAACTCTATTCTTTCATTAAACGGATAGCATGAAAAGTTTGATTACTCGATTAATTCCATTCTGGGTGATGTACTAATTTTATTCTTGATGGATAATGTCGGTAATGAAATTTCTTCTGATGTTTTCTTTTGTTTCTTTTTTTATCAATACCGTACACCTGACAAAATGTTAGATTCTTCGTTACCGATTCCCAACTTGTTGATCGTCGTGGTATAATATTTGACACCAAGGTAGCTGGCTACTCAAGTAGATCTCCGTGAATAACTTCGATAATTTACTAAGTAGTTTTTATGAAACAGGCCACAGGAATACGAACTCGAAGAGACCTGCCCATATACTCAATGTACTGATCACAAAACACATCTATCTATATTGAGTTTCATAATTATGCTTGAAAGAATACATGACGCTTTGAAGTCTTGCAAGGCAACTTGCATTTATTTATTTTGCCAATTTCTAAACCACGTGATTATTTTCAAATTATAATCCTGCCCATTAAAAAATGTAGCTTCCACGTTTTTCAATAATTTTTCAATAAAATATCAAATTGGTGTCTTCAAAAGTCAATTCCATGGATGTTACTTTCATGGAAAATCAAACTACATACCTTTAAATAGAATTTCTTGGCAGTAATAAAAATAATTTAGTACAATTTCTCATTATATTATTGCATCTTTTAATAAAACAATGTTACTTTTCAATTTCTTTAACTTTAACCTGACTTTCTCACGTGATAGTGAGCTGTAAAATCTTCTTCTACATAATTTATTTATTTTATGATGTGTATGCCATATTGCTTCTATCAGGCCAGTAACATTTCCATATTCACTCTTTGCTTCTTCATTTACGAATGTATAGTACGATCTAGAATTATTTAAGGTCATGAAATCGGTATTATAACTGGGGGTACGGCAACTTCAAATCTAAAAATCAAGTAAAAACAAACTTCAATGCAAACTGTTTTATCAAGTAATTAATTTTCAAATAATTATATTTAAACTTTCCAGTCGGAGATCTTTGCTTAAAATTGTTTGATAATATCGTCATATTAAAATTCAACTAATTTACACCAATGAGCTCAATATATCAAAGAGGCGGAAAATAAATAACTCTAACTTATTTCAATGAAGTACCATATATAAGAGGTCTGAATTATTTTTTGTGTGAACAATATTGTACTAGAAGCTTATTATTTTGTTTTTTTTGGGTCAAAAGTCTTCTGAGATTTATATGTTAAACAAATTATGATGCGATAATACGAGAAAAATCTTTTATTTGTGTGTATGATTAAATTTATC
>JAUIMW010001920.1:0-11515 GCA_033557785.1 Enochrus cinctus | reverse complement strand
GCGTAAATGACACTGGATCTCGACGACGCACACCAAAAAAGAATCGAAGGCATGATTTTTGAACTCTCTGAATGCGCCCACTAGTATTGAGATCAAGACATGGGCTGTAGACAACGTCACAAAAGTTGAAGTGACTCAGGACAAGTGTTTCACATAGAATTCGACGGACGTCTTGTGTTAAGTAATGTCTATAGCCATAGATCGATCTCAAAGCGCCATACGCTTTTCCTTCTTCGTCTTCGACACGTGCTCCTTAAATCTAAGCTATGTGTCCATTAGAAGACCCAGACTCAAGCCAATACCCGTCTGAAGAAACTCCCGGTCTCTGCCACTACAAAATAGACACAATACTTTTTTGGATTGATGTTCATTAACCTTTCAAGATCAGAATTTCTTTCGGCTTTCTTGGCCTCCGCTGTATAAAAAGAATAATATAATTGTGAATTATATATAATATATACTAGGGACCCCAAAATAGAACACTGAGGTACACCCTGTCCCTGATCGCCAATAGAAGATCATGGTCTATCGTATCAAAGGCCTTAGAGAAGTCGATTAATACTAAGGCAGTATTTTTTCTCTTATCCAGCGCTAACAATACATCATCAGTAATGCGGTAGTGCAACTAAACTCAGGGCAGAAACCCGACTGAGTAGAAGGAAGAATATTAATATCCGCGAGATATTGGCGCAACTGACGATCTACAACCCATTCGAGTACCTTCGATAAAATTGGAAGCAAGCTATTTGGGCGCACATCGTGTACATTGCAGCAACCACCTGATTTTGGTATAGATGTTATTCCAGGTATAGGAATAACATGGACATCCCTTCATGCCAATGAAAAAGTACCATCAAGTAAACAGCTATTAACTATATTCGTAAGAGCCGGCAGAATAAAAGGACAGCAAAACTGTATTATGCGAGCCGATATTACATCGGAACCCATAGTGTTGGTCTTAATTTTCGAGACGAAACTAGTTCGTCTAGTCTATACAAAAAGACTCGAGGTCGATGTCAGGAAAGCTTCAGAATTGATTTTTAATAGGAACTAATTCCTCCCGCAGAGCCTCCACGACAGTGACAATCAAGCAATCATTGCATATTCCATGGAGACCAAGGACCCCACTATTAATAATCATAGTCGCGTTAGTAGTAAAAATAAATGATTATTGATTGATATTTAAAGATCTGTTTAATACTGTTGAGTTTAACTTTAATCACTCGATAATAAGAAGATAAGTAGAAATCAAAAGAAGGTAGAATTATATTGATAGCAATGCACCTGGAGGACATTCCATGTCTCCCAGGGAGTCTGGGTGGTCCTTCTTTTAATTGGTGAAATCAGGAAACACCCCTTAATTGAAGTAGAATAAAAACAATCAGAAAGAAGGACACCAGGGGGTCTGGGGGACATGGAATGTCCTCCAGGTGTACTGCCATCAACGTACTCTTGATTGATAATTAAAGATCTCTTTGATAATTTTATTTTAGTTTGTTTAAGTTTAATTATTCGACAATGAGAAGGTAATTAGTAACAAAGAGAAGTAAGGAAGTATAGGTAGGAGTATATTGATAGCAGGGCACCTGGAGGACATTACATGTCCCCTGGTGTCCTTCTTTTATGTTGTTTTTATTCTACTTCAATAAAGGAGTGTTTGTTAATTTTTCCAAATAAAAGAAGGGCCACCAGGGGGTCTGGGGGACATGGAATGTCCTCCAGGTGTATTGCTATCAACGTACGTTTACATAAAGTTCCTTACTTCTCTTGGTTACTAATAATCTTTTTATTAAAGATTGATTAAACTCAAACAATTAAAAGTAATAAAGAGATCTTTAAAAATCAATCAGAAGTACGTTGACGGGAGTGCACCTGGACGACATTCCATGTCCTCCAGGCCCCCTGGTGTCCTTATTTTATGTTGTTTTTATTCTGCTTCAATTAAGAGGTGTTTGCTGATTTCACCAAATAATTGTTACTCGATCATTCTTAGTTCTATGGCCTGGCGCTCAAGTTTCTTGCTGACCAGGTAATGTTTTACGTGGCACTACCTTCCAATTAAGACCTGTTTCATCTACATTTTATATGCAATCTGTGTCCCAACTTCTTCGGCAATTTCCTGCTGAATTTTTTCTTAAATGAAACGGCTGCAGACACATTTGCCGAGAGTCCTTATCCTTGAAGAGAAAGTTGTCGTATCCCATGCCTAGCTTTAAAATTTGCAGACCCTCCAAGTTGCTGGTCCTGTGCTCGTTTTTGGTTAAACCATGTGAAAAGAGCATGGTCCCCCAATTTATTGTCGACACGCCGAACGTTTTTTTTTTAGATGGTCCGTCTTCTTCTTCAAAACTTTGTGAAAACTTCCATATAGAGTCAGCACGTCTTTTTATTCCTGAAATTGTGAAATGCTTGATTTTATATTCTTCCGCTAGTACCACGTTTTTTTTTCGCCAGCGTCTAAACGTTCTATAATTCGCTTTTTATCTTTTATGGTTAAAATAACTCGTTTTGGCTTGGTATCCATTTCTCACAAATACGCTAAAAGGCAACTAAACAAGCAACAAAAACTACTACTATTTTGAAAGCACGAGACATTGACATATCGGTAAAGTAAATATTTATATTACGTATGCGCATCATAATAGTTCTTAGATTGGAAGATCTTAAACTGGAGTTCTACTGTAAAAGAAGGACCACCAGGACCAACATGGAATGTCCTCCAGGTGCACCGTTATGAATATATTCCTACCTTCACTTCCTTACTTCCCTTGGTTACTAGTTACGAGTGATTAAACGAAATACGTTGATGGCACTGCACCTGGAAGACATTCCATGTTCCCCTGGTGTCCTTCTTTCATCTTGTTCTTACTCTACTCCAATAAGGGTTGTTTGCTAAAGAGTGATTAAACTCAAACAAATAAAAGTATTAAAAGTATCTTTAAATATCAATCAGGAGTACGTTGTTGGCAGTGCACCTGGAGGACATTTCTTGCCCCCCAAACCCGTTGGTGGCCCTTTTTAATTTGGAAAAATCAGTTAACATCCCTTTGTAGACGTAGAATAGAAACAACATAAAAGTAGGACACCAAGGGGTCTGGGGGACATAGAATGCCTTTCATGTGCACTGCCATCAACGTACTTCTGATAGATATTTATAGATTTCTTTAATACATTATTTGCTTGAGTTTAATCACACTTTAATAAATAGATTATAAGTAACCAAGAGAAATAAGGGGGTAGGGTAGGTAGAAGTACATTGATAGCAATGCACCTGGAAGATATTCCACGTTCCTCAGGTGGTCCTAGTTTTATTTGGAAAATTCAGTTAACATCCCGTTGTTGACGTAGAATAAAAACAACAAAAAAGAAGGGCGACCAGGGGGTCTGGGGGACATGGAATGTCCTCCAGGTGCACTGCCATTAACGTATTCTTAATTGATATTTAAATATCTGTTTAATACTTTTATTTGTTATAGTTTAAGTTTAACCACTCAATAGTAAGAAGATAATTAGTAATCAGGAGAAGGTAGGAAGTGTAGGTAGGAGTACATTGACAGCAGGGTACCTGGAGGACATTCCATGTCTCTCAGACTCCCTAGTGAAATTTTTATAACGTGAATAAAATAATTGATCGAAAAATTCTTTCATTGATCAATAGTTCTGAGTACCTCATCAGTATAACACCTGGTTCCAAGACTGCTATTCTCTCAAATTTTACCAGTCGTCAAGACAGAATCTGGATTCATCTGCAATAAGAACATTGCTCCATTTTATCCCATTTTGCATATTCTGCTGCAAACTGCAACTGCCCTAGCAACTTCAATTTCATTGAGATGCCTTCTTTCCCCAATAATACATTCAAGAATATCATTATTCTTGTGTTGATATTTACTGTCCATGTTATGAACCATTAAATTGACGAACAGGGTAAAACTGATCGAATTCACATGGTTTCTGATTTAATTTGGTAAGTTATCGACTTGAAGATTTTTGTAAACAAAAGGTAGGTATATACACACAGAGGTAATGTTTTTTTGTTCGTCCTTTTCTTTGGCTTTCCCAGGATCTTTCATGATCTGGATTTCGACTCAAGGACTCTTTGCAGTTGCTTTGTTTCTTCGAAGGTCATCCTTTTCTTGTTAACAAGAAGTTTATATTATTTACGAGCCACTTGGAAACCTTTGGCATCGTTGCTTCGAAGCAGCCTTAAAAGCCTTACGTTCTGAATCGAACCACAGTTTGGTGTGTGTTCAGTGTGTTCTTTTCCAAATTTATTGAATGGTATGCCCCGTGGACTCTGCTTCTTTACGTCTCACAGTTTTCATGTAGAACTATTAAGTCAGTTTCTATGTAATGACTGGTTCAGGAGAAGTTTAGTCCTACTGGTGGACATTCACAAGGAAAAAAGAACTTTGGGATCCTCGCAGAATAGCTCTTCTGCCTGTCGTAAGAAGTGACCCCAGACCTCCTGGTGGCTGTTCCTTTATGTTGTTTTTATTCTACTTCAACAAAGGGATGTTTACTGATTTTTACCAATAAATGAAGGACCACCAGGGGTTCAAGGGGACATAGAATGTTCTCCAGGTGTACTGCCATCAATATAATTCTACCATCTTTTGATTTCTACCTATCTTCTTGTTATCGAGTGATTAAACTTAAACAAAGTTAAACAAATTAAAGTGTTATAGAGATAATAATAATAAAAACAATAATAGTCTTTATTGCTCAGAAAATTATAGGTACATTTAGAAAAAATATAGCTAATGACTGAACAATGGAGGCAGTTCAGACCACAATGGTCTACTCGACCGAACCCTCAAAATAAAGAAAAAATATACAGAAAAGTCACTCAAATACATACGCTCCTTGCCGGATAGGTAGAAAGTACCTAAAAATTTTCCTCACCACGTCCGGAGGCTGAAAGAGAGAATCAGACAAAGTAAGGCGCCAGGCATAACTCAAAAATGGGAGGAAGAAGAGAAGCTTATGGAAGAATATTTTCCAAATTATTCAGTCTCTGCATCATAATAATGAGAGCATCCTGTTTTGTGATGAACGAACCATAAACCACATCGGCATGGTTAAAATGTTACTATGTGTCACATAGAACCATTTTGGTGTGTCCGTGGAGATACTGCCTGTGAGGATAAAGAACTCTCAAACTTCTATATGTTTTCTTGATGCCGCCTCAGGTATCTGCACATCACCTACACGCAGCTCAAGACTGCCCGCCCCCCTTCGCCCAAATACAATGACCTTCGACTTCGATTCAGCTTAAGTGAGATTTTTTCAGAGTATTTGCAGACACTGTTCAGATCCTCCTGCAGTTTTTCAGTAGCAGAGTGCATTTCGCAATATTTACAGCAGCCAGGCAGCTGCGACAAATACAGAGCGAACAGAAGAGGCGCGACAATGGACCCCTGCGGCACGCTCGAAGACATATCCAGCGAATCCGATACCCAAGCTGCGAATCCTCACGCATTGAGACCTATTAGACAAAAAACTACTCAACAATTTCACGGCTTCCACGATCCCACCTGTTACTTTAAGTAAAGCTGTGGAACAACTATGCTCCATCTAAATCACCCCGAGTTTAGATTCCTTAGAAATAGTATCAAAATAAAAAAAAATTCTTTGAGGATGGCAACTGTAGTTTGGTTCCGTAAGATTTTATAATATTCCCAAAGGTGATTTAGTTCGTTTAAACTTTGATCGTGCTTTATCCCCCAAGGACATGAGTAATCTCACATTGTCCGTCAGCCAAGGGACAGGCGGTTTCGTGAATCGAAACATTACAATTGTCCATTTCAAATATATGGTTTAAATATTTAAATGTTTAAAATCTCTTAATATTCTAAAAACAGGAGTTGAATCAATCTGACCGGAGCAGACCTCGCAAAATACAAGTTCATGATCTGAAATGTGCACAGAGGAGACCCCCGATCTATTACAACACTTAGATCATTTACAATAATAACATCAATGAGTGTGCCCGACCTTTCAGTGATTCTGGTCGGCGACTTTATGATTTGAACGAGATCAAGCTCCTCCAAAAGAGTATTAAACTGTTGTCAAAATTCAAGAAGTCAATGTTGCAGACTTCCTGATGCCATTCATTCATGTTGTTCTTACTCTACTTCAATAAAGAGATATTTGCTGATTAAATCAATTAAAAGAAGGGTCACTAGAGGGTCTGGGGAACATGAAATGTCCTCCAGGTGCACTGCTATTAATGTATTTTTTACCTTAACTTCCTTACTTCTCTTGGTTACCAATAATCTTTTTATTAAAGAGTGATTAAACTCAAACAAATAAAAGTATTAAAGATATCTTTAAATATCAATCAGTAGTATATTGATAGCAGTGCACCTGGAGGGCATTCCATGTTCATTGATGTAAAATAGAAACAACATAAAAGAAGGGCCACCAGGGGGTCTGAGGGGACATGGAATGTCCTCCAGGTGCACTGCTGTCAACGTACGATATTCAAAGATCTTTTCAATATTTTTATTAATTTGAGTTAAAGTTTAATCAGTCGATCATAAGAAGGTAATTAGTAGCCAAGAGAAATAAGGAAGTGTAAGTAGAAGTCCATAGATAGCATTCCATGTCCCCCAGACGTGGTGGTCCTTTTTTTATCTGGAAAAATCAGTTAATATTCCTTGGTAGACGTAGAATAAGAACATTATAAAAGTAGGACACGAAGGGGTCTGGGGGACATGGAATGTCCTCCAGGTGCACTGCCATCAACGTATTCTTAATTCTTAAATATATCTTTAATACTTTTATTTGTTAGAGTTTAAGTTTAACGACTCGATAATAAGAAGATAATTAGTAACCAGGAAAAGGTAGGAAGTGTAGGTAGAAGTACATTGATAGCAGGGTACCTGGAGGGCATTCCATGTCCCTCGGATCCCCTAGTGAAATTTTTATAACGTGAATCAAATAATTGATCGAAAAATTCTCTCATTGATCAATAGTTCTGAGTACCTCATCAATATAACACCTGGTGCTAAGAGTTCTATTTCACCATCCGTCAAGACAGAATCTGGATTCATTTGCAAAAAGAACATGGCTCCATTTTGTCCCATTTTGCATATTCTGCTTATCGAGTTCACATGATTTCTGATTTAATTTAGTAAGTAATCGACATGAAGATTTCCGAGAACAATAGGTAGGTATGTACATACAGAGGTGATGGTAGGTATTTTGTTTGATTTAAAAACTTCCCTGCAACTATCCATGCTGCTCATTCCATTGAGTACCCTATTGCTTTTTTCTGTAAGGTTAGAACCCATGAGAGATAGCACAATGATCCCCAAACCAGCCCTCCGTAGGTCGCCACGGAGTAGAACTGAACATAGTATGCTTCATCATTCGTTCTATGCAGAATATCGCAGTCATCAGTCTCGGTGTCACCGCTATTATGTGATGTGACCAACCAAGTCTTGTGTCCATTGAGTGATATTGTTCATAACCTCCATGCGTCTCTCGTAGACTTCTCTCTTCCCATCTTCACTCAGCAAGTAGGAAGTATCGTCGGCATACAGCAGACAATACTCTCTTGTTTGGTATACTAGGTATTTTATGTATATATGACAAATGTGGGGCCAAGAATCGATCCTTGAGGCACTCCCGACTCCACGAGCGTCCCTTCAGAGACATCTCCATTCCAGCCTAGCATCTTTAGTCTATCTGGTAGTGTGGTCAAGCAACGATCCAAAGTATTAGAATTTAAAGTTGTTATTGTAGACTTCTTTTGATTTTTTAAAGTTAATAAATTGATATAATGCGTGAGCTTCTAATTTTCTGCTAAAGTGATAAAAATTTATGACCTTGTTTAACTCACATAAGTTTTGCCTGACTTTTGAGTTAATAAATGTTTTTTAATATTACTTCTTAAAGCAGTGTAAGAACCCTCTAGTCGCAATTTAGCATCAACAACATCGTCATCATCCAGCATGGACTCGTAGAGTTCAATAGCGCTAATAATTGGTCAATCTTATCCTCCGTTTTGTGAAACTAGTGGCCTGTGACTTAAGCAAGGCCTTCGATACCATCCCTCATGATGGTCTTCTCTCAAAACTGGAAAGGCATGGAGTAAGAGGAATTACAAACAAACTCTGCCAATCGTACCTGGAAGTGCCTCAGGGTTCGATTTTTCTAGTTTCCTCTTTATTCTTGTAGCATTCAAACCGCTATGATTTCTCATTTATTATTCTAAACAATTAATCTTCCATTTCTATTCATTGTATCTTGAAGACGAATCTCCAGTTAAGAGAAACAGGAATTAAGTAAACTTCAGGGAGAGATAAACAGAGACCGAACTTCGGGGATAACTCGAAGAAGTGAATGTAGAACTTGAAGATAAAATCTGTATCCAAGTCTATGTCAATATGTAGAATTATATTGATAGTAGTGCATCTGGAGGACATTCCATGTCTCCTAGACCCCCGGGTGGACCTTAATTTATTTGGAAAAATTAGTAAATATCCTTTCGTTGAAGTAGAGTAAGAACAACATGAAAGAAGGGCACCAGGGGGTCTGGGAAACATGGAATGTCCTCCAGGTGCATTGCCGTTTAATCGCTCGATAATAAAAGAGCCTTTTCGACTCACAGTTCTCATGTAGAACTATTAAACCTGTTTCTATGTAATGATGGTATGGTTCAGGAGAAGTTCAATCCTATTGGTGGCCATTCACAAGGAAAAAAGAACTTTGGGATCCTCGTAGAATAGCTCCTCTGCCTGTTGTAAGAAGTGACTAATTAAACTTTCCATCAGTTGGAGCATAACTTCTGGTACGGATACCTTTGCTGATAAAGTAGGAGGTGAGGAAACTAAGCAAGTTATCCAAAACTCGTCAGCAGCAGGTGTTTTAATGCTACAATCCTCCTATGAAAATAGTACATTTGAAAGTTGATTTATTCTAGGTGGGTAGAGCTAGTTGGAATGTCCTCCAGCTGCACTGCACAGTACTCCAGATGTGAGTGAAGGAAATTGACTTTAACACTACTTTTGCAGCTCAATATTTTGTAGTTTTGTAAGATCTTTTTAGGATCCACTAAACTTTGTCCTTCAACATTTTTAACTCCAGGACCAAGAGCCTTTCTGGCTGGCCACGTCTGCTTGACACAGTGTTGTTTCCTGTCATGGCTATCCCATTCACAGAGGAATCAAATAAAAACAAAATTTAGAATGGTGAATTCGTGAAACATAAACAGAGACAGAACTGCGCCAATAAAAATGTTTATGTAGATAATATTTATTTAAACGAAAATACAGGGAAAAATGTCTATTTGAAAAATATGTTTTTGCTGGCGTTGGGAAGGCTGCTGTTTACCGTAGGCAAAGCTGAAATATAATATCAGTATATTTACAAGCCTCTATTTTATCAGTTATAATTTGTTATTTGACATCGAATGTTTAGATATAATTTACGCATTTATAAATACACTCATATGGCATTTTTCAATTCGATTTCACTCTGTAATTGCCTGATTTAGCTAGTACCTACTTTCATCTCGTGCACTTGTAAATAACCGTAATCAACTTCAAATAAACCCTTTATAATACAATTACTAATTTAAATGTCATGTTTGACTATTTATATGTATATATTATTGCCTGCAAACCATTTAATTATTATTACAAAAAAATGTTATTTTCTCCCTTGCTCGCGTATCTAATTGAACGATCCACCCCCCTGGAATGGATTTACAAAGATAAAGCTTTAATAGGAGCCACCAAAGAAAATAGTAGCGATTGATACACCCAAGGCAAATTGGAAATTTTTATATTTTCTCAGATGTAATCCTCAGTGTTAAGCAACAAGGGAAAGCAGCAGTTGTAACCCTCGGGGAAAGCATAACAATACACCCGACCTTTGATCCTTTGCTAAATATAACTTAAGGCCCTCTTGAACGCTGATACACGCACACATACGTACGTATCTATCCAACAGGCTACCTTACTTCCACCTGAGAAGATGTTTGTGTACTTATTCTTCGGATGGCTTTGCTTTGTCCGATGCTGCGCTGCACCGCCGCCACCGCCACCGCCGCCACCGAACGCTCCCCATTCCCCGTCTCACTTGCTCTCTCGGTGGAAACAATTGCACAACTTAATTAAGGCCCAATCAGGAACAGATGTTTTCGCCGCCGGAGGCGACTTCTTAACTTTGCCGCCGCCGAGCACCGCAGCCTACCATCGGGATTTTAACATTGTTGTTTACGTCGGATTCTTCCTCGCTTTATTCTGTTTTTAACATGTTTGCTCCCGGATTTTCCTTCACGTGTTTTCATATATCAAACTAGGATAAAAAAAAATAATAAAATGTGCCTATCAAAGAGAAAAAGTTGAAAATATTTACAATTTAGGCATAAAAACAAATTAAAAGTGGTAACGCGAGCGAGTACCATGAAAAATGTTTTAACTGTAACGGGATTTTTTTTATTAACGTTACAAAGCAGCCGAACGAGGTTTTATTATTATTTTAAAAAATATGCAAATTCCGCAATCGATTCGTAATTAAAAGTGTGTGGTGTTGTTTGAAATGGAATCGTCGCTCATGCGAAGATAACTTTGACTCTGATAATGCACAATAAAAGAGTTGTACATTCGAGTGGTGCTTCATAATGGCAGGTCGGTCAGGTTTGCTGACGTAGCAAAGCTACAACGGCAGATCGGTATCTGGAGGCGGCGAGCGCCGGTTTATGGAAAAAAGATCGGAATATTTCCAACAAATTGCAACGGAAGAATTTACTGTCACGCCATCGGCTTCAGTATTCACTATTTCAATATTCAAATACTGATTTTTTTCCCTTTTTTATCAAGCAATGTTTGCTTATTTGATTTATTGTTCTTTTGCACTCGTTTCCTCTCTATTTTAATCACCATTAATAACGTAATATTCCATTTTTAACACAATATTTACGAATTTAAAATACACATTTCTTTATAAATATTTCCCGAGCTTCAGTGATAAATAAATATAAAAAAAGCTTGGAAATTGCTTTTGATGGTTCAGTCTTGAGTGAAAAAAAATCGGAATTTTTTGGTGACTCATTGGAAACATTTGTACGGACATGTATATATGATGTATAACAGTGACCCCAAGATAGATTCCTGAAGTACACCGCAGAGTAACCCAAAAGAAGATGAAAATCTACCCTTCATTTGAAGGTAACTCTGAGAGAAGGAAATGCAGTTGTTAGAGAAACTAATGTATTGGAGAATAGCCAACAGCAGCTAATGATTGATGGCGTTGAAATCGAGAATTCTCAACCACCTTCGACAGTGAAGAAAGTATACTAACAGAACTTTAAACTCACTCTACAAACATGCACTCTCTATAGAGTGCTTCTGAGCCATATGCTCATGGACGCTTACACCTTCTGAGAACTTTGTCTCTCAATGACAATATCAGTTAGGGGTCAACCAAGAGGCGTAAGATTTTTCGATGAAAGATGCAATACGAGTAGATAGTAATATATATATATATATATATATATATA
>JAUIMW010001919.1:0-11517 GCA_033557785.1 Enochrus cinctus | reverse complement strand
TTATATATTTATATATATATATATATATATATATATGTATATATATATATATATACTTCGCCATCATGAAATTAAACATTTGTTTTTAGGGGTGGGCTGAGAAGTAGTTCAGGAGGAGGTAGGCTTCTGATACCAATCCACAAGAATGCTGTCCATAAGGTCCCTGGACACAAGGGTGTCGAGCAAAGGAACACTACGTTCATTCTCCAGTTCGACCGTGAATTGGACACAGCTCCAAAAACAAACTTCTTTCTTGGTTACTTTCGTGGTCTAAAATTATGACTCCCTCGAAATATGTTGTATGTTGTAATTGATTCATATGCTGGTATGTAGGTATAGTATATCATTCTAAACAAATAATTGTAAACCTGATCAAATCGGTTAATAAATAACTATAATAAATTTATAAAAATGTTAAGTAACGCTTCGCTAGATAAAACTCTTGAGAAAGAATTTATCTGGCAATTTCTTTGTTCTCGTACTTATTTAGTAAAATGACCTAACTTATATATGCAACTAAACATACAACTTCAAAATCAGGCTGCGAGCATAAATGCAAAAGGGTTCCACTGTAATAGGAAGATAACCTAATTAAATAGAGTATACAAAATAGTATCAATAACAATATGCATTAAAAAAATATCTACTGTCGCCTCTTGGTCTAGAATAATGACCATTAATCTCTCATCATTATTCCTTTTGAGATTAATATATGGCATTATATAATAAAAATTATATATTTAATACAGTAGACTCACGCTTTACAAAGAAATCAATTTAAAATAAACCAAGTCTCTTAAAATAGAATTTACATTTCAATTGCATATTTATGGTACTAATGCAGCAATTAAACCTTCTCAGATCTATTTCAGAAAACGTCAAGTTAATTTCTGAAAAGATTACTTTATTTTTAGATAAGTCAATTTAATATCAGAAAATTTCATTTGTATTTCAGACTAATCAATTTGTAATACTGTATAAAAATCACAAATTCGGTCAACAAAATAAACCACATCCAGAGGTCACTAATAATGTTAATACCCTTATTTAAAGTGTGATATATAAGTTTCCTATCCTGAAAATTCACTTCGTGGTAGAGTGTGGAATAGATTAACCATAATAAACATGGAATTACTATATCTGATTTTTATTCCATACCATACAATTGCATAGTGATTGAGACCTAATACACATTTATTTTTTGTATGGTGTACGGTGCCTTTATTTTTTATATTCATACATAGCTCATTCCTGAAGTCATGCAAGTCGAGATAAGCAAGATCCACATGGTGTGACAAAAACGGCATAGTATATAAAAAAGTACAATCTGCTGCAATCAAATTATCACAAATGAAAATCGTAATGTGATATATCAACCTCACGAAGAGATAATATTGATTTTATGGCAACACTTATTGAAGAAAGTCTTTCCTTCGTTGCAGCAAATTGTCAATATACAGGTTTTAGTACCAGATGAGCTTCTTAATGAAAAACCTAGAAGCAAACGCTCTTCAAAAGGACTTTGAGTCTTTTGAAATGAACCCCTCATGATTAAACCCACAGGACTATCCAACAATAACAAATCCAGTTTTCTGGACAATATATTTTTTTAAATAAATGGAAATAAAATACAAAAAAAAAACAACAAATCTCCATTTATCTGATCATTTAGCTCTATTGCACATTCCATCCAATTGTTGGCTCATCTGAAACAAATAAAACAATCAAAACAAGATCGATCACATAGATGAACATCAGTAAGCTAGAAAATTATTTGGCAAAGTGGTGGAAGCTGTTGTTAGAAAAAACATCTGATGAGACAAGATTTGCAAACAATCTCCCAAGTGCTGAAGGGTAATTTATCAAAAAAAAAACTACCATACATATGCAAAACTATTCACTGCCGAGAGAATGCAAAAAAAAAGACAGAAATGAACAAAAGATATATTCCGCAACAAGCAGAAAAATATAACGTGAATGCAAAGGTAAGAATATTGAGCAAACCAATAACTTATCTCCAGATGAGTCGAATATCCACTTCAATACTTTACAGTTATCGTCTACGAACTATAATCCAATTGACTTTTACATTTAAATCCCAGACAAACTTCTTGTTTTTATGGCCCATATATCTAAATATATTATTATAACCTCCATTACAAACGCAATAAAGACGTATAAAATAAAATTTGATAAGTTTACTGACCAATAACTTTATTATGTATACAGTCACTAATACTTTTATAAACAAATATAAATAAATTTCTTAGTAAATTAAACTTAAGATTTCAAAATTTAAAGTTACTTTTTAGAGTTTAAATTTACCTAATAATTTACGCTTTGAATTTTGTAGTAATTCACAATTAAATTTACGTAATAAATTACATTCCACACTTTAGAACATTTGACATTTATGCTTGCTGCAGTTTTTGCCGAAATTCATTCACAGTGTAAAAGCCATTCTCCGCCATACAGGCACACAAATGGGTTTTGAAAGTATTGTGAGTTGGTTGATCTGTTTAAACGGTCTGGTAAGCAATTATAGAAATGGACGTTTTTCTAAAAGATATTATTCAGAAATCGGCTTGTGTTAGGCCTAAAATGCTCCCTTAATCTAGTTTGATAATTTCTGGCGTGGTCACCTAATTAGGTCGACCACTGCGATGTTCATCTTGGCAGTCGTACGGACTCATTTAAATTCTGACACCCAATATTTTACTGTTGTAAACGAAGTAGCAAACTCACCCAGAGTAGAATCTGACTCGGCTTTGATATTAGTTGGGCTTAGACCCTTCAAATGAATGTATTGTATCACATAACGATATTTAAAGTAAACATAATGATGACCAATTTTTTCCAAGTTTACTCACTGAGAACCTTCACTACAAATCGCTTCCAAACAAATGTTACACAACATAGCGTCTTAAATCTTGAAACTTTAGTTTAGTTTAATTTTTGCTAGTATTGTCCCATACATTACTATTACAAAAGTCCTTTTGTAAAATAACCCTCTAAAGTTGTTTTATACAACTAGCGCTTGGTAGCAATTTTCTTAAATTTTGATTTCACCAGAATTCTCTTTTATAATTTCTTTTTTCATTCCATTTTTTTACCAAAAATAACTATAAAGTTAGAAGACAGAAAATATTCGTTGTCGTTTTATAAGATTAGTACTTTCTACCATAGCAACTTTTAAAGCACAACCGCTATCTATACGTCATGTCGGATACTTCCACCCGACACCCTCATATTCTTGGAGGTTGTAAAGGTAGCAAAAAAGTACCACTGCTTACAAAAAACGAGAGATATAGCAAGGAGAATTTTACCCAATTTTGATACTGCCTGCAATAATTTTTGAGGTAGGGATAAAAACAAACTGGAAATGTTTTTATCCAAAACAGCATAATTAGTAACGATCAATATAGATACAGACTACAGCAGTCTATACAATAGCGAATACTGTTATGGATGTATCAACTGGAGTGAAATTAACATCAGTTCTCTGACTAATTATCTTCTTAATCTATATGAATTATATGGGTGTAAATATATCACACACACAGTCCTCCTGTATGCAGATGAGTTAGTCAGGGTAAAGAATCAAACAGATCTTCATCAAGCAACCCATACTTGACTGCAAGTTACTGGTGCACTATCTTGGCAAGCTGATTGTGTCTTCCAAGGTAAGCAGTATCAGACATCATACGATGCTGCAATTTCAACATTTGTCTGACACATCCTCCTTTAGACAGTGCTTTCTATAGTTATTAGTTGCAATTACTTTACTCCTGGATGGCCATCGTGTATCCTTCGGGTAAAGTTGACCTTCCTTTAATCAGACCAGCATACATCTACTGAGTAGGGCTGGGTGTCTTTCGTGCAGAACTCCTTCTTTCCAATGTCTAATGTTGTCTTCCTTATACGGTGTATCCAGAATATAGTTCAGTTGGCCCAACCGGAGTAGCATATAGTCTATATCCTCTCTTACCACCTCCCTCATCAGTTCGTCGCCAGAAGACGGAAAACCTTCATGAATCATCTTACTGGAGCTTTGGAATAAAGCTTGGGAAGAAATTTAGAGAAGTTTTGTCATGTTAACCTATCCAGCTCTGTATAGACAAAAACCGGTATTTATGCCGGCTAAGAGGTTCCCTCCTGAGAGATGGGTGTTCATCAGTTTTGTTATCCTCAAGTATCAAATGTCCTGAAATTCCCACTTTAGCGTTGCATTATTATTATTATTACTAATGGGCACTTCAATGTAAGTTGTACCAGAAATCTTTGTAAAATCTTATACAATATTTAGGAATGAACTCCTAGAAAAATAAAATTTGCTCCATCTGACAAAATGTTGTTGTAGAAGAAGTCGTCCTTAAAAATTGTATGAAAGGCACCATATAATCCATAATCAGGAAAGTATTTTTGACATGTAATCTTGTTCAAAGAGAAGTACAAAACGTAGTTTGAAGAAGGCATATTTTTACCCATGTGAAGAAGTTAAGTATATTAAATTCAACAGAATGTTATTATTATAATCATATGTTTAAATATGTCAAAAAGTGCGACCTAATCATGATATATACAATGACAAGTAAAAAAAATATGAAAAATAAAATTTGACTTAAAAAAAATATTGGTCAATTATATCAATTTTCAGATCTTCATAACTTGGAAACGCCTAGGCCCATTTAATTAATTAAGTTGTCATTTGTTTCAATTGTTTTTTACAATTACCAGTTAAAACTAACCCCCCGTTTACACCAAATGCAGCATCGGCTTCTTTGGCGTGGCTTGACAATCAACTACAATATCAAGTAAATTAAAGGCAACGGCTTGTGAGGATGTTTTTTAAGAATTTGATATACGCTTATTTACTTTACAGATAAAAATGCCTACAAGGTATCATAAAAATGTCTCTACTACTTTAGTTTTATTAACGTTCAGTCATCTGATGATATTGTTCATTAATGGTCAAGCTGTAAATCTTTTGTAAGATGTTGTGCGGCTTGTATGTAAATGCGCCCTAATATACCTAATTTCCTCACACCCTATACCACAGTCAGTGATCGATTAAGGAAAAATCTGTGATAATGACTTCTGAAATAAAAATGATCTTTTCTGAAATTAAATTTACTAATCTGAAATAGAAATTTTGTCTTATGAAATTAAATTGGCTTACGTTGATATGATTGAGATAACATAGGTGCCTATTTTATTTATATTTTATATTTATATTATAAACCGTATTACCAAAGTAACTTATTCTTACCAGTAAAAATAAGAGTTTATATGTACTACAAGTAGTAGTGAGAAAGAGTCCTATTTTCAGGAATTTACAAAAAAATTATTTTGAAAGACATAAGTATTTTTTTTATATTAAGCATGTAATAACAGCACCAGATGATTAGATCATTAACTTAATTGACAAACTGCAAACGAGTTACTGTAAATCTACGTATTTTATTATTTCACTATGCAATCACAAAGCGATGATCTATTGTATATGTATTATTTATAAGACAATAAAAACATTAAATTGTCATTCGCTAACTACCAACTAACAGATTGAGATAGGTGTTCGCCTATAGTCATACTATATTGTAACGGCTTAACCTTTCAATAGTGACTTGGCCTTTTTTTAAATGACTAATATAAAATCGCCACTCTTATATTTTGTGTTAAAAGTAAATGACTAACATGCACCATAATTATTATTTGCTTTAAAATGTTTATAAATTCATAATTAAATATAAATAAGTTTTTAAAAAATAATAAAATAACCCTACTTATGTTTTGGTGCTATCTGCGCTAGAATGTTATCGTAGAGGTAGTTAGTACTATTAATAATTACAATCCCACTTTTTCATTAATTAAATTGTTTTTATAAAAAACATATTTATACTTATATTATAAAATGTGTTCTTGCTCCATTCAACTCAACTAAGAACAATTATTTCATTTGATAACTAAAAGATTTTTGTTTATTAATAAACACATCAAAAATAGAGAAGCCAGGGTCGCAGGGTCTAGTTTTAAATTTTAAAACTCATTCACACAAAAGGATTACCAACGAGTTCTTTGTAATTGCAATGTTTATTTTTTCATATGACTTACCATATGTATAGCTGTGTGAGTGAAAACTAATCCACTTAAAATGTTTCGGTGTATATCGTACTTTACTTTTGACGTACTTGTCATATTTAAATTACTTAATGTCAAAATTACTAATTGTTACGTGAGTTACGTTAAAATCAAGAGCTCTATAGACTTATTGTCAACGTGAATTTATGGTTCAATTTACACTACACAAAAAATAGCAAAAATTATCTAGGCTTGGGCTAGTTTTTTAATGCCGCAATTGTATCTGCATATAAGACGACCTGGCATATAAGATGAAATTAAAACATCTATATACCACTTAACTAAGCAAAATGTATAATATACCCCAAATTTTAAGTGGTCGAGCTAAAATATTTCAAAAATATGAAAACTGTAGACCATTTGTATGGAGTCATTTGTGTATTAAATTGTAAATAATGTACTAGCAAATAAACTAAACTAAACTATACACATTCGAATATTCACGCGCATACAAGCCATCTACTTATATGTTAGCAGCTGTATGAGCATGTACCAAACTGCCCTTAATATTCTATAATGTAATTCAATAAAAAAAACAGCATAAATATGAAGATAGATTCAGATTAAGACATGTATAATGATTGCCTCAAGATTGCAAAAAGTTAAAAATGTCCTTCTAGACTCCACCTGGCTCTTGTCTTTTGAATTTTATTACTCTAATAAAATTAGGGTATCCATCAGAAAATTAGTACATAATATTAACGTTTCAAATAAATATATAAATTCAAATAATCTTACCAAGCATCATGGCCACATTTTTTCATTTTTCCTAAATAATCATGTATAGGCTTTTTAACAAAAAAAGCGTGACGTTTCATTACTTCTTTTGGAATGTATTTTTTATAATCACTCTCAACAGTTTCTCTGGGAATATCTTTCTCTAGCATAACTCTATACATATCTGTTATTCCTAATCCAATGAGTTCTTTGCGATATTTTTCAAATACAAGATCTGGTATTTTGTTTTCTAAAACATCCATTCTCACTTGGTTGAAGTAATAATCATAAGCCTTTTCGTCAATTTTTCGCAACCTAGGTAAACTAGCAGGTTTGTATCTAATGCGAAAATCATACTCCTGATCATTTTTTTCTGTAAATTTTGATGACGGTATAAGAAATATTTGTTTTCCATGTACTCGTAAGGCAAATAAATGTCTAGATACAGGACCTATACCCAATTGTTTGCATAAAGTTATACATATATCTTCTGTTGTACAATTTTCTGTATAAGATACATTTGTTGTAATTTTATTCTCACTACATAAATGTATTTTTAACGTTCGTTCACACATTATGTCAAAATTATATTTTACTCAATATCAACATTTCATGTTTACTCAATGCTTCTGGCCAATCGTACTTTTTGCAACAATAAAATATCTAGCAAACAAATAAGTGTAAGTAGCACTTAAAATATCAACTAACATAAACTAAACCAGAAATCTGAACTAAACCAGCAATCACCAGGTTATCTCAATGGAAATAATATAATCCAGAGATAAATGTTACCTCTGGTATAATTTAGAACGGGCCATTTAGTGAACCTATTCTTAAATGTCAATGTCAATGTCCATCAACAGAAAACTGTAATAAAATGGGTCTACACCATTGAATGTCTACACCACATAACACAACTTTAAATGAAACCATGGACGTATAAAGTACATGGATTGGCCCAGAGCATCAATTTAGACTTTCAATTTGAATGGATATTATTTCCATAAGCATCTATATGATTAGCTTAAATGATATTCATGATAGATAAATACGAAATTACGTTATACTTGATTCATTTAGTGAGCTGTACCGAAACATAATTTAGACTAGTTAATCTATTTCAAGGGATTATGTTTCTTAGGTTGGCAATATGTACAGCGTTATCTAATTGTGTCGGGTTAAAATCTATTACAATAGAACTCATATTACGATAACCGCAACTAGATTAATTACATGGAAATTAAAATTTTTTTTTATAATTATGCAAAAGTAATTCTATAAATTCCCAAAAATGTAATTCATAAGCTTTGAGGTAATTTTTGTGTCTAAGAACAGCTTATGCCAAATCAATGTATTATAGGATTTACGTTACACTAATTCTAATATAATATAATTAAGTAGGGGTCTACTGTATCAATTTGGTTACATCGCAGACAAGTCATTATGTACAAAAAAACACATTGAAATTCTATTAGAATTAACTTTACTTCAGAATGAGGACTCTCAACATAACTTAAAAATATCTTTGACATTTCGGACGTTTAACAGCTGCCAACTATGCAAACTTTACATATATGACGTAATTTCACTTTTATCGTGAATAGGTTATACAGTGTGTCCAGTGTGACCTAATAGTACTTTTTAAATATTTAAATAACAATAATAATTAAATTTTAGATATTTTAATTGAAGTCAATTATATCCTTTTTATTATGAACTTATTTATTTTTGTTAAGAGCAAAATGCCATTTATTTTAGAAAAAAAAAAATACCAAAGAAAAAATTGTTTTTTTTAACGTCGGCCTACTTCTGTCACTGGACTTATCACCAACGCCAGGGATTGAGACCACGACTCCTAGAAATTTTAACTGTGTCGGGACTGCACCCGAGGGTCACAGTGTTCGTTAACGTGCGCGTGGTACCACCTACAACACACGGAACCCACAGTTTTACATCGCTCTAGGACGATGAGGCACTGAGCATTTTTCCCAATCATAAAAATCATCACCGTGACTGGGGATCGAACCCACGACCACTAGCTCCACAGGCCAGTGCCTAAACCTCTAGGCTAGCACGACGACATCAAAAATTTATCAATAATATCATTAAAAACTGAAATATAAAATTTTATTATTTTTTCTCAACGTTGAAATTTTTTACTTTTCTTCAGGTTTGATTTAGAGATAGCAATAAAAACATTTGTTTTATTACAGTAATCGTAAAATAACAATATTTTATTGAATTAAGAAAATAAACAAATAAATTTTTTTTTCAAAACAATGTTTCATTGAAAAAATATTCACTGACAGGTGAAATCGAACTCAAAACTATATTTTCATTCTTAAATTTTTTCATATCACAAAATTTAGTATAAAGAAATCTTAACTTTGAGATACAATTGTAAAATTTCATATTTAATGGTATTTAAATCAAATTAATATAAATGGCACTTTAAACAAAAATTAATAATTCTTCATTTTAAGTAACGAAAATTAATTTTTTCTTATTTTAAGGCACCCTGTATATAATTTTTACATTTTGAATACGGCTGAAGAATTTCCAGACGAAGTAAAACTTTTTATAAAGGTTGATTTCTTTTCTCAAAAAATGAAAAAAAGTTCATAAGTATATTTAGGTCAATCGGTGGACACACTGCCGAAGGCGAATGCTCATTATAGGTTTTTTATGTACGCCATAATAAAATGGCGTCATAGTACATGGTGTATAATACAGAAGACCAGTTACATTATCACGTTAAAAAGTGTGCTCAAATGGTTTTCTTGTAGCGGTCAACGGGGATTATTTTCAAACTGCTCGATTCGAACGACTACTGAACCAAACTTTTTTTTAGGTTTTCATATAAAGAAAGAATACCACAACCTCTGAAAAAATGCTGCCTCCCGTTCAAGACGTCCACATTGATCATGTCTACAAAGTCCACCCAAGATTCCTGCCTCACGTTCCAGATATCTATGTTACAAATTCCATACAAGATGCTTGTCTCACGTTATTATCTGAGAGTGATCCTCTAATTAGAGGTCAACAATCTTTTTTTTATAATGTGTGACGTACTGAACCAATTTTTTTAGGTTTTCATACTAAGAAAGAATACCACAAGCCTCTAAAAAATTGCTGCCTCCCATTGAAGACGTCCACATTGATCATGTCTACAAAGTCCACACAAGATACCTGCCTCACGTTCTAGATGTCTACGTTGAACATTTGCCTTCTAAAAAATGCTGCCTCCCGTTGAAGACGTCCACATTGATCATGTCTAAAAAGTCCACACCAGATACCTGCCTCAAGTTCTAGATGTCTACGTTGAATATTCGCCTTCTAAAAAATTCAAGATACCTGCTTTGCCCTTCAACATGTCTTTCAATTCTACAAGATGCCTCCTAATCGTTTAAGACATCGATCGACATCTTGCGAGTGCAGGGTTAAGGCACACTCAATAATTTTGTTTTAATTGTATGATTTCTTTAGTTATTTGTTTGTTTGTTTATTATATTTGCTGTTTTTTGTAAATTTATTTGTTTCTAATAAAGCATTTCAAACAATTATTTCTATATTATTACAATAATAATTGGGTGTTTGACGTGCATATGTGGCTATTTATGAAAATAGAAAATGAAGAAGAAGTTTGACACTTAGTTCAATACTGTTACAAAAAATTCACAGTTTGACCATTAATGAACAATACCATTGTTCAGACAATAAAACTTAAGCAGTCGAGACATTTTTATGATACCTTGTACGCATTTTTATTTGTAAACTAAACGAGCATGTACCAAATTCTTAAAAAACACCCTCACAACACTAGGTGCCATAAAAGTGCCTCTACCGTTTAAGTTTTATTGTCGATCTATCGCCTGAACAATGGTATTGTTCATTGACAATTGTTATGTTGCTCAGCTTTTTGGTGTAAACGTGGGGTTATGGGCGTCTGACTAAACAATTAATCATCAAACCCTAACTTCACAGCCAACCAACTAATTCAATATTCTCCCAGCCGAGCGCTGACAAGTTACACCCTCTCCAGTTTTGAACTCCGACCGATTGAATACGTGTGCGATTCGACATCTGGGATTTCTCTGGACTGCAAGCCCTGCCGACTCTACACAGGCCAAAGTATAGTGGTGGGAACTAGTCTGACACCGTCAGAACTTTAGATTTAGTTGCACAGAGACAAGTATATTATCTCTGTATTTGCATATCAGACGTCGAAGCGAGTAGGCGTGCCTTCGCCTTGTCTCTCTACTCCTTATCAAACTAGAAACTTATTCTAAGTAGAATACAATATGCCCGTTCTATGCTACATACCACATTGCAGAAGAAATTAAAATGAAACAGACCAGTAAAATTCATAGAACCATTTTTAGATTCCCAGCGGCGGAAGAAAAAATTTCTTAATTGTAATAATATATTAAGCAATTATATAATCTCATATATCCTAATATCTTTGTAACCTAGAATAACAGATTTCTTGAAAATTAACTTCATTTTTAATGAGTAAACAATCATTTTTGAATAAAACGAAACATGATTCGTGAAATAATTACCCACAATTACACACACACACACTCGATTATCACTGGAAGTGCTGAAGAGAGGACGAGGGACCTAATGACGAGAATTACCCAGGCGTGTGACACCTGC
>JAUIMW010001918.1:0-11518 GCA_033557785.1 Enochrus cinctus | reverse complement strand
ACTCTGTCGTCGAGATGTTCCAACTACATCGATGATGGTGACAGCAAAACCTTCAAAGGAATAATGGATAAAAATCCCTACGAAAATTTTTAAGTGTAAAAGAAAGAGTGCATTGATCATGTACAAAAGAGAATGGGCACTCGATTGAGAAATCTGAAAAAAAAGGCCTCGGAGGAAAAGGTAAATTAACTGCCAAATTAACAATTTGTTATGGCCTGGGTATACGTCGGAATCCGGATTCTTTGGAAAATATGAAAAATGAAATCTGGGCAACCTTACAACCTACACAACTATATTTTAAGACATTCACACCAAGCAAAGCAGAATTCAACAAATTGAACTGCGAAGGCTTGCCTGAGTCAACGAGCAGCGAAGCTGCGAGCATATACAACTATAGTTTAAGACATTCATACCAAGCAAAGCAGAATTCAACAAATTGAAATGCGAGGGCTTGCCCGAGTCAGCGAGCAGCGAAGCTGCGAGCATACACAACTATAGTTTAAGACATTCACACCAAGCAAAGCAGAATTCAACAAATTGAACTGCGAGGGCTTGCCCGAGAGAGCGAGCAGCGAAGCTGCGAGCATACGCAACTATATTTTAAGACATTCACACCAAGCAAAGCAGAATTCAACAAATTGAACTGCGAGGGCTTGCCCGAGAGAGCGAGCAGCGAAGCTGCGAGCATACGCAACTATATTTTAAGACATTCACACCAAGCAAAGCAGAATTCAACAAATTGAACTGCGAGGGCCCGAGTCAGCCTGCAGACTATCTTAAAACGAATAATAAAATCATCTCATCTCTCACTTTATAGTAATATTTTAGTTTCTAGTTTTACATTTTTTGTGTAATTCATTCTTTTCTTTTAAACCAATCAATAAAAAGAGCGCAGATAACCTGGTGGTTTTTCTTTTATTGTTAAAAATCATTAAACGTCCCGTAGTTGGAATAGAGCAAAAAGAACAAAAAGGAGAGCCACCTGTGGGTCTGGGGTACATAGGATGTTCTCCAGATATATGTTTCGTAGGATAGTTGATTTTTGTCTTCGAACGTATTATACATTTTTTTGACATTCAATTCTTTTGGTAAATACATTTTTGAGCTATCGTGTAAGCTGTGACTTTTTCTTCCACGAAATGACCTTATATAAAGAAGAAAGAAAGAAGTTTATTATAAGAACTTAGTGTTACAATTTGATTGAGTAAAATTTGTCTTTGGGAGATATAGTTTAGAACTACGTCTGGTAGCATAACTGTGATAAACTCTTGAATGAAGCTCCTCATTTTTGTGTATATAAATCACCGCCTGAGGTATATATAAACCTCTGACATCCAATTTACCCAGATCGTTGTATAGTACTTCCGTAGAGTAACGCCTTGGTTTACTAAAACAAAATTTTGTGTGGTTTTTAAAATATTAATTGAGTTACTGTATGCTGCTCCCCAACATATTATTCCATAAGTAAGCAGCAATTCTGTTTATATGTTTATTAGGGAGGCTCTTGAGAGGATTGATCTTAACATTCTTTATTTACTTATACCGTATCTGATTTTTTTTTATTTATGTCTAGAATATGATCTTGCCAATTTAATTTATTATCTATTGTTATTCCTAAATATTTGATCGTTTTTGATGAGTTGATACTTTGACAACTACAGTGTGAATTTGAGCATTGATAGTCATGAATTTTTATTTTATTGAACTCATTGTTTTCATATGGTGACTGTTTAAAAGTGATGAAGGTAGTTTTTTCCACGTTTAGCGTTAATAAATTCTGATTTAGCCATTCTTTCATTATACGCAGTGATTCTTCTGTTTTTTTTAAACAATTTAACCAATTCTCACCTTTAACAGCAAGGGCAGTGTCGTCTGCATAACAAAAAAGTTGTGCCATGCATTCTAAATCTGCTAGGTCGTTAATATATATTAGAAACAATAAGGAGCCAAGCACCGTGCCTTGGGGTACACCAATTTGCACATTCCTTTCGTGTTAAACCTATTTTTACATACTGGACTCGATTATACAAATATTTTTGTAATAATCCAAGTGATATACCGTGAATTCTACCTTTCAAACATTTTTCTAGTACTTTTGCAATGTTACTAATCAATGATATTGGTCGACAATTTGACATTTCTTTGTTATTGCCCTTTTTATATATTGGGATGACTACAGATTCTTTAAATTCAGTCGGATATTCGCCAGTTGATATAATTTGATTGAAAATATATTCGAGTGGCTGTATTATACGAATATGAATCATTTTTAGAGTTATTGGACTTATACCGTCTTTTCCAGAGGCACCTCTAGGTTTTTTAATTGAGTTTTGGCGCTAGAATCTATTTTTTTTGCCATATGAATCGAAATCGAAATATTTGTTGAATTCATCATTCATTATTTTGTGGACATTAATTTCGACTCCAGATTCAGATATTATGATCTTTATATCATTTGCCTGTTTGTTACCTTTTGTAAGTTCATTAACTATTTTTCATGTAATCTTTGAGTCATTAATTTTGGCCATTTGATTTTTATAATAATTGATTTTTGTTGTCGTCAGTTTTCTATTCAAGTCATTTCTATATCTTTTATATTCTTGCTTTAATTCGGCATTGTTGGGGTTCTTTCTTAAGTTTTCGTTTTTCTTTTCCAGCACTTTTATTAAATATATTAATTCTGTTGTTATCCAAGGCTTAAATTTTAACTCTCGCTATTTATTATTTTTTACTTTTTTAGAGTTTTCCATGCAATAACTGAGCTTCGTTATAAAATTTGTTGTAGCTTTTTGTACGTTTTCTGCACTATATACACTTTCCCAATTTTCACTCCCAAGCATATTTATTTGATTATCATAGGCAATAGTAGTTTTTAGTTATATTTGTTCATGATTACATTGATTGCCTTGTACGTCGCTATGTTAGCTAACCAGACTAGCTTAGTGATCCTTGATGTCAGTTTGTAGAATCATAGCTTTAATTTCTTTTGTTACAGAATCTTTTTTTGATTTAATAAAAATATAATCAATACATGTGCCTCCACATTTACTCATTCTTGTCGGTTTATTAATTATTAATACGAGACTTATTTACCCCTCTGCTATGTTTAAATACTCATTCACACTAGGATTATCATTATTTAGTATATCTACGTTCAAATCTCCAATTAGAAAATTAATGTTAACTTCTGTTTCATTTATTACAAAATCTAGATCATGTGTAAATTGCTGAAAATTTGTTGAAGGTGGTCTGTAAACTGTGGAGATATTAATATGGACATCGTTGAGTTCCAGTGAGAGTGTAGAAAAGGATACTTGTGTTATTCGTATTGTTTCCATTCCACTATTTTTATGCTTTTTTAATATGTATATTACAATTCCGTCGTTTTAGTTAAAATATGCATTATTATATAAGACTTCATACTGCGGTAGTTGATATTGATTGATACTGTTTATTTGCCAGGTTTCTGATAGAATTAACACATCAAATTTATTTAGTTGATATGATTCCAATAAAAGTGTTAGTTCATCAACATTTTTATTAAGACTTCTTATATTTAGGCGACATACTGTAAAATGGTTACTGTTTGTATTTGGTGGGTGTTTGCTAATGTCTAATTTATTATAACAGTAAACCGTCTCTATCTCTTCTATATCACTCTCTAAGTCCATCTTATGTACCTGTTTGTGTCTCCTTTGCAAGTCAAATCATTCTTCTCCAAGTTCAAAAGTCGATGTGATTATTTCACATGTCGGTTGGGGCATTACCTGTTGTAAGTAACGATTTCTTTACTGTACTTATCTTTTGTCTTGTTATTCCATGAATAGAAATAAATGCAGACGCACATACTGGCACATCCAGCTGCTGGATTTCGTCCACAAGCCTCACTCAGTAGCAAATTCGAGTAAAGTATAACTATTCTTGTCCACAATACGTCACACATGATTATCCTGGTTAAGGCTAACATTATCCTTATAATAATAGCGTTGTTTATATAAATAACACGTTATTTTTACCGAAGATGACATTTTTTTACAAATATAACATAATCCTCATCAAGAATAACATTATCCTTGTCAAGGATAACATTATCCTTATGAAGGACAATATTATCCTTGACGAAAATTACATTAACTTTGGCGAGAAATGCATTATCCTAACACTCTGAGATAACATTGAAATTTCTTTTACATTAAAAAAATTAATGTGCCCCCATATTAAATCTACCCCCCAAGAAGATAACTTTAATTATAGATCGCATTAAAATGCAATTTAATCTCCACGTTCTAACGCAATATGGTATTAATAACAAGAATGGTTGTCAATTGAAAGCTCGTTAACTAGGGAGGGGTATTCTTAATTATATTAAGGTTCGGAGTAAAAAGTGGCCACCACTTGAGTCTCTGTAGGTGGCTTCGAGACCATGCGAGATATTCCGCGTGAGTTGGGAAGATACATACGCTATTATGTGGAGCCTCGTCTGGTTGTGTTTATGTGTGGTTCGGGTGCGTCTTCATTAGAGCACGGCTCCGTAGGAAAGACAAGCGGTGGGTGAGCGTGTGTTAAATCTTTTAGTGAAGACGCAGCCGAAGAGCAACGCGGCAGATGCTTGTCATTAGCAGACAAGTGTGAATGTTCTTGGCAATGGAGCCTTCGTATTATTTACAGAGTTCCATTAAGGTAATTAGTAACTGGATACCGCAATTATAAAACATGACATATGAAAAGTTCGTTTGGTTGCTTAACGCACTGTCATCACATGGTCTGATGGTAAACAAGCTTCATCAATGATTTCGTGACCCATGCCTAGGAAGTGGACCAAAGGTTTAATAAATTTAAAAATATTCGTATAACCGGGAAAACCGAAGAGAAAGGCAATTCCATCGGCAGTTTTTCTGCTTCGATATCGTTTATGTTTTATGTCGTTATAAAAGAATATAAATACAATAAAGCATGCGACAGAGGCAATAAAATAAAAGTATAATTTAATAAGAGCGCTCAATAATAAATTTGGATGAAAGTAATTTATAAGAGAGGGGCTGTTTTGTGTCTAAACTGCTTCATCGACATTTGTAACTTATCCACTTTCAATTTAGTTAAAAGGGCTCTGGCTACTGTAAAGCTATTCCTTTTATAAGAATCGACACTTTCAAATTATTATAGAGAGAGAACGCCTTAAGAAGTTATTAGCCGATTACTTGTAATGCATTGGATACACTCGGTACAAATATCGCCTCGCGCTCTCTTGGGCCCCCGGCCTGGCGCCAATTTAAAATATTGATTATCCACATCGACGGTACCCCATTCAATTAAACTTGCTGGACGCGCAATTAGGGATGATTCACATTAGTAAACTCCAAGGGTTGTCTGTGCGTAATAAACTAAATCTCTTGAATGTTTGCTACATATAGAAAATCTCTCTGGGATACACAAAATGCAAAGTCAGCGACGCATAATTAAGACTATCATAGACAAAAGAATAAATATTAACACAAACCTTAATTTTAATGAAATGTGTAGGATAAATGATACATTTAATTAGTGCCTTTGCGCTACGCGTCACAATAAATTAATATCAAACGTTAATTGTTACAGTAAGTAAATAATGAGCCCTGAATTCAAAAGCCCATATTCCTATTATTCCCCGCGAAGCTAATTAATATTCTTTAATTGTATCAGCAGCAAAGAGTGTGTTCGGCCGAGCTCGTTGCATTATTTTGCCTTATGGGGGCATTAATATTAATTATCATTGATTAACTAACGGTTCTTTTGTAAAAACGTTTACCTTTTAAACCCGTATATAGCTTGTTAGCGTAAGCCAGCGAGCACACAAAATCTATAAAGATTAAAATTAAAAGCGATTATTTCGAAACAGAACCGACTATTTTTGTAGCTCAATTAAGGTAATATACATCAATTAATTTAATGCTCTGAACATGAAAGCAATACAAACACATTTTGATAAAAATCTACGCTAATGACAGTGCATTATCATTTATTCTTTAATTACTTAATTCACAAATTAAAATTCATTACTGCGTTTCTGCTGTTCCTATTATGCTTTTGATTTTTTAAACGATTCGAGTAGGTGTGTATTATTAATATCCTAATATTAAAGTGTCAATCAAGAAGAGAAGCTTAGGAGCTTAAAAGCTTTTCATCTAATAACTACACTTAATTTTAAGTAATATTAGGAAAGCCCACGCACCCAGAAAAAACTCGATATAACGCTCTCCACCAAATTAGATATGACTGACAAATTTCTTAATGTATTCTCCATCCCTGCCATTAATATATTATTTGTGGGGTGCTTCGCCACATCTGGCTTGTGTCTTCGAGCGCCCTGATAGTTTTAAAGTCGATTAAAAAAGCCTTGGTGCTAATTGATCTACGGGCTCAAAGATTAATTTAACCCAAGACAAACAAACGTGGCGACGAAAAATTTATTAGAAAAATCGTCCCATCCCGTCGTTGTTTATTACAAATTAAATACAGAAAATAAATTTCGCTATAATTTGTTTTGGACGGCGTAATTAAAGTAATTGCGTTATTAATTTTAATTAATAACGAGAGCTTCATATAAAAACTAATTGATTTAATTGTGATTTGAACATAATTGAAATTTCACAGTATAAAGTTTGAATTATAATTAGATATTGCATTCTGCAAACGAGTCACGCATGGAAATTTTCTTACGGAAAATTCTTATACGTATAATAACATAATATGTACATACATTATACGTACGCACTTGTATTGTTCTGCATGTGATTAATTAACAACAAAAAAACTTCAAGAAAAATATTTAAATAAAAATTAAAACGGTACCTTCTTTTGAGTGTCAATATAATCAACAACGCATTCTTGAAACTGCATAATAACAAAAAGGTGGGAGTCTTGTTCGCTTAAGTTCGTAAACGCACGGTTTGGTTTCACTGAACACAGAACGAACTCTCACTGCAACCAGCCACATGTGCCGCAGCTTTAGAACTGAATAAATGTTTTCATGCCGGCCTAAAGCCCCTCAGACTCTTGCCATTAAAGAGGGGAGTGGGAGTGGTCTGGCTTTATAGGAAGGGTGCTAATATTACGTGATGGAATGTTGACATTAAAAAACTGATTAACAAAACTATTCCGTATATGAAAAAATTCGACTGGCGATATTAATTGCGTCTTTGCGATTAATGGACTTTTTTGGTCGGCGCTTTTCGGGGCGCTCGTGTCGGAAAAATTAATAAGAAATTAGAAAAACCCGCTGAAATAATAGAGTTTCAGTGGAGGAGTGGGGGGAAGGGGTTTAAAAGCCATTGTTAGCAGGGGACGATTTTAAAGTTAGGGCTGCAGATTTTAATTAATATTGGTCGTTAGTGGCATCTGAAACAGGGTGTGGGATTGCACGAAGACGCTTGAAATTTTAATATCTATGCTTTAATTAACCGGCGACCATAAAGGAAAATATCTTTGCTGGAAAACATACAATTCATCTGTTGAAGGGTTCTGTTTTTGTTTAACTTGCAGTTTTAAATTTGGTCCTACCTGCAACGGACTGAGACATTCCTGCCTTTCCGGCATTTATAGACATTTCTAACTTCTAATTTTGTGGTCAGAATGCAAGTGTTGCATGGGCTCAGTTACTCATTAGGAGTGAGAGCGTAAAGTGCTTGCGATAGCAAAGATGAAATAAGGACAGATTTGCGTCATAATTTCCTTCCTTTATAATTGTAAGTCAACTTTTTTTAATAGTAACTAATAATTTAATTAATTTTTTTTAAAATGTATTAAGTATTTTACTTTTTTGTTTGTATATGGTAATAATATAAATTTTTTATTCTTTTTATATGCTAAAGGTTTGTAATTATTATAATGTAAGTGTCCTCGTTTATTTATAGATTTATTAATAATATTTAATGGGTAATTGTTACTTAAAATGCAATTTTAATTTTGATAAATTTAACTTGTAATCTTGTGATGTTGGGCCTTAGCTAAATTAGCTAAAATATACCAACATTATTTGTAAAAAACGAAACAACAAACTGAATTATTTATAATTAGCAATAAGATAAATTGTGTCTAAAACACAATCGCTGCTCACTCACCCTACAAGCCCTCCCATTTCAATTTATTAACATCGTCTTCGTTTAGGATAAACAAGTGTGTAAAAATGTAGCAACGTTCAGTTTTTTTTATATTTGCTTCGCCTGGTACAAATACAGTAAAACTCCAGTTTAAGATCATCTTTTAAGATACCGGTTTAAAGACGACCAGTTTGAAGACCTCCATTCTAAATTTCAAACGTGGAGCAGTTCTCAAAGGTAACCATAGATGGTGCTACTATTGGAAATTAACTTAAACTTTAATCCAGTTTAAGAACTGCTCCAGTATAGAGAGCGCCTTTGAGTCCCGAATCCGTCGCTAAACTGGAGCTCTACTGTAACTTTAAAATATAGCTCACGTAAATCAATTTATTGAGATCAGCTTCGCTTGATATAAATCAGTCTATTTAAATGCAGCTGCTCCACTTGGCAGAGTATCCTACAATATAGGTGTTCTCTGCTTCGCTGCTCGCCTCCTCAGATAAAAAGAGTTAATGAAAGTAAAAAAATGACACTTGAGAATGTTTTCGTAATGTTATTGTCTCACGACAAAATAATTAATGCAAATTTTTTTCGAATCGCGTATAAAGTGCAGAATTACTAGGGAATAAGCTTCGGGTAGGTAGTTTGCACATAGTTTTGGCAGTGTGGAATAATTTTGAAGCCTTTGTGTGATGCACATATGATGGCTTAAAAAGAAAAATCACATCTACAGAATTTTTATTGGACCTAGGATTGATGTGTGAAGCTGCAAGAATTATCGGAATTAAGTTTGGACCTACAGGACCGCAACAGGAACCTATACAAGGCCAATCAAAAAATTAAATTACTGGTGCAAGTTTTTGAAGAAAGAAGACAGAACCCTGAACCCTATTATGAATATGCTGTTGCTGCTGTACATGATCTTTGCTTTCCTGGAGTTTTACTTTATGAAAAAGATTCAAAAAAGAAGCCTCTCATTGACCCAAGTACATTTTATACAAAATTGAAAGAATCAATGGAAAAAGGTTACTTGATAGCGAAGGCGGGCAGTTGGCTAATTGGTGTCTTGTATTTAACTTAAAACATTAGGCTGAAGATGTTAATAATCAACTAACATTCAGAGAAGTGGAAATTAGAAATTTGCTAGTCGGATTGCAGCTAAACGAAAGGTAAATGATTCGTGGATTCCGTGAATACTCGAAAATACATATCCAGAAAAACTACTGCCTTTGATACGTACTTTGAATACCATACCGATATCTTCAAGTGAATGTGAACGCGAGTTTTCGCAGATGACCCTAATTGCCACCCCGACTAAAACAATTTCAGCATTATTGTTCGTAAAACTTGTCGGGCCGCCTTTAAAACTATTCGATCCTTCAAAATACGTTGATCGCTGGATACTCAAAGGACGTCATTCGGCCACAGATACTAACAGCAACAAGAGAAGTCGCGAAGATTTGATAGATGAGAATTGGACAAAACTTTGGCTTTCTCTCTTAATTACAATTATATTATAAGGAAGTTTGCAAAATAAAAAAGATTTTAGAGTTCCACCACCTTTTTTTATAAAAAGAGCACTGCTTATTATATAGTTTGTTTCTAGGTTAAATCAGTATAGCTGTTTCATTTGCTAGTTCACTTTAGTTCTTTAAAATATAGCTTCGCTGCTCTTCTAGCAGCTTCGCTGGCTATCGTCCAAATCCTTCTAAAATTGTAATATCTGTTTAACCTCGTATAAATCAGTATAGCTGTTTCACTTGTTAGTTCACTTTAGTTCCTTAAAATATAATTGTATATGCTCGCAGTTTCGCTGCTCGCTGACTCGGGCAAGCCCTCGTATTTCGTAGATATCAACCTGCTTCGCTTGTGATAAACAAGTGATACCTGCTTCTCTAGTCGTTTAATTATTATATAGTTTGTTTCTAGTAACTTCGCTCACCATCGCCCAAATCTTTCTTAAATTTTATTGATATCTGCTTCGCTTGGTATAAATCAGTATAGCTGTTTCACTTGCTAGTTCATTAAAATATAGTTGTGTATGCTCGCAGCTTCGCTGCTCGCTGACTCGGGCAAGCCCTCGCATTTCTAAATATCAGCATGCTTCGCTTGGGATAAACAAGTGATACCCGCTTCTCTGGTCGTTTACTTATTATATAGTTTATTTCTGGCAGCTTATCTACTTGCTAACTTATTATATAGTTTTTTTTTCTGGCAGCTTCACTGGCCATCGTCCACAATACAATTTGTATTGACTAGCCTTTAAAAATTAAAAAAAAATCATAAAATAGAATTTTTAGTAGCTGTTTTATTTCGATTTATTATTAAGTGCCGCAGGAAAAAATATACTACCTATATACAATAATTATTACTCTCATCAACTGAGAAAGTAATAAAAATCTAAGCGATGAATTTACTAGTTTATGCTTAACATCAAAATAAATAAGACAATTTATTGACGAATACTGTATTCGTTATAAGAAGGGTGAAGTTTGCGCATCGTAACTCTACCTTTCAAGACTGAGGACGGTTTAACATACTTAGGGGTGTATAATACGAATCAAATAAATCTAAAGCGTTTCGTTCGATTGTTTTTTGAAATTGTAGTAGCAATAATAATTTTAATGAACTGTTTTTAATATTTTTTAATATTAACTTACAAAAATGTTAAAATTTTAGTTAAAAAAAAAACACATTGAATACAAAAAAAAATATTAACATTCTATTCTGATTCTGCGAATTGTTGATGATTGTCAATAATGTGGTCAAGTTGCTATATTTTTTCTCCCTTTTTAATTAAATATTCAACGTCATAAATTCACTTTTCTGGAGTAAAAGTTCTATTGCTGGTTTTTATTTGCCAATTATACCAATTATACTCAAAAAATAACGCGCCAATCAATTATATACAACACAGTCAGAGATTGAAAAAAAATTTGTTTTGCCAAGACTCTTGTACTAGTACTATCTAAGTATTATTTTTGTGCTTCATAAAAGCCCTTCTTATAACGAATAGAGTTTAGAATAAAAAAAAAACATTGCAGTAAGAAATGTGCATTGTTTTGTCAATCAAAACGCACTGTTGTCCCGAAGGGTAATATTTAAAAACTTCTTGAAATTTGGCCCTTGACCCTCGCAGCTTCGCTGCTCGTCGACATTCGCTAAAGCGAATGCTTAAGTTTTTATATATCGCCCTTCGCGAAAACAGTATATTTTGATTGCCAAAATAATGCACATTTCTTATTGTAAAATGTTTTGTTTGCTAAAACGTACGTACCTTATTCTAGTTTGTTTTATTTACTTAATAACGCACATATCTAACTCTAATGCACTTTAGTTTCCAAAACAAAGCAAATATCTTACTCAATACTTTATCCGTTTTAAAAAGGGTCAAGTTTGGGCATGGTAGCCCAACCTTTCAAAGCGACTCATGACTGAGGAAG
>JAUIMW010001917.1:0-11518 GCA_033557785.1 Enochrus cinctus | reverse complement strand
AACCTGAAACATAATGAAAGCTGCAGAGAAATTTTCAAAACAGAAAATATACTCACCATACCGTCCACATACATACTTACCTGCGCCAAACTCGTCCTCAGCTAGCAAACTATGTGCGCGAACAACTAATTCCACAATTATAACACCAGAGGAAAAGATAAACACCACGCAACAGTGCATCAATTACTGGGGTGCCAAAATAATAAATAAGATGCCAATGGAAATGAAGACATCGCCACTAAGGGAGATGACCCGAGAACTAAGAGTGCTGCTGCTGACACACTCCTTCTATACGTTGGAGGAGTTCCTGGGTGCCGATATTAATAATTTGGATTTGAACGGTATTGTTAAAATTAGCTCTAATTATTTGTAAAATTTCTCTTTCCATATTTTGATTTTTGAAATAAATGTGTGTTTCAACACTGGGTTTGATTATTTCTTTTAAAGTCTTTAAAATTTCATCGTTACAAAATCCATAAGGTATATTGCTATAAATTCTTTATTTAGTATTATTAAAAAGACTGTTACGTTTTATGATTGCGTTTTCTGATGCGCGATGTACGTCAAAAATAATTTGATGTTTTGCTATATTTACAATTCGTTCGCTATAAGGTAAATCTACTACAACTTCGCCTCTAGATGAATGGATAGTTTGTACATCTTCGTCAGTTGGTTCATCTGCGTTTTCGGCTAAAATAGATTCGTAATCAATTTGGTTGGCATAGTTTTTGACTAATTTAATTCTTGATAACGCATCTGCACCTTGTTATCTTTACCCTTTTTGTATTTAATTTCGTACTGATATTCCATAAGTTTTAACTTCCATCTTGTTTGGCATTGGGTTCTTTGAGTGAAAATAGCCAGGTTAGGGGTTTATAATTTGTGTCTATAGCGAGTAATTCTTTTTCTATCGCGCTATATCTAGTTTCAGCGTCGTTCAATGTACGTGATGCGTAAGCTACCAGGTGGTCGTCTTGTGTTAGTACGGCACCTATGGCTTCTCCGAAAGCATCCTTTGTTAGTGTAAACATTTTATCAAACTGCGGGTATTTTAAAATTGGATCATTACATAATAAAGTCTTACATTTTTTAACTGTTTCTAAAAATTCGGGAGAATGTTCATTTTTAGCGTCTTCCTTGAGACATTTTGTTAACGGTCGCGTTATTTTTGCGAAATCTTTAATAAATTTGCGGTAGTATTAAATAAAACCTAAAAATTCTTTAAATTATTTTCGCGTTTGCGGTATTGGATAGTTTTTAATAGTTTCGATTTTATTGGAATTTGGTTTCATTCCGTCTTGACTAACTATGTGTCCTAAAAATTCAGTTTCTCATTTTAAAAATTCACACTTATCTTACTGCAAACCTAGATTATGTATTTTTAATCTTTTAAAGACTCTTTATAATGATTTACAATGTTCTTCTAAATTTACGGAAAAAAATATTATATCATCCAAATAAATTATGCAATCTTTATTAATTAGGTCTCTAAGAACGTTATCTAGCATACGTTGGAATGTTGCGGGCGCGTTTTTTTATCCAAAACGAACGCAGTTTTATGTTTAGAATTTTCGCTCATCGGGATTTGGTGGTAACCCGATGCTAGGTCAAGTACACATATTGCGCTCTGCCTAATTTGTCTAGAATATAGCCCTATAGTCTACAACCATTCGAGTTTTATGCGTAACAGAGGCGTCAATCTTTTTGTCAACTAAATGAACTGGGAAACCCCATGCAGAAACACTGGGTTGTATAATTCCGTCATTTCTGATATGTTCCCTAACTTTTTCTTTATTCGCGTATGGTATTCTTCTATTCTTGATAAAAATTGGTCTTTTATCCGTGGTAATAATTTCATGCTCTACGTTATTGTTGCATATTAATTTTTCATCTGGTCTTTTGAAGATATCTAAATATTTTCTACATATTTTAATAATTGATCTGCGCTCTTCCTGATTAGTTATTTTAGTTAGTTTATCAAAATATAATTTAATATTATTACTATCTATTCGCGTTAACTGTTTTCTTGTTAGATCAATATTATATTTCATTTTTTTAAAGTCTTTTATGCCGATCAAACCGTCGAAGAAATGATGAAAATTCATAACTATCATTTTAAAATTGCTTGTGCACTTTAATTCGGGAAAGAAAGGGAAGTACTTTGGATAACTTTTGGATCAATCAAAGAAATTTCGCTACCTGTGTCAATTAATATATTTCATGGAGGATTTTTAATTTTGGTGTAGGCTAAGGAATCTATTCGGGAGAATCGTTGTTTGATGCTGGTGTGGAAAAATTTATGTCGCTATCTGTTTTAGATTTTTAATGGTTCATCGCATATTTGTTGTGTAGGGTCAAAAGAAATAATTTCTGTATCGCTGGTTCTAGGCGTGTTATCATCGGAATATGTTTTCGACATGTATAGGTGCGTAATATGTACTCGAATTTTCATCTAAAATTAGATTACGTCATGGAAATGAATTCTTGGTACAATTGTGGAAATTCCAGATATGGGTGTTGGCAAGGTTTGATTGTTGGGGGTATGTTTGAAAACATTAGTTCTATGAGAAGGACTTTGGAAATTTTGTCTAAAGACGTTTGATTGTGGTCTATTATAATAACAATTAGTGTGTGGATTCGTACGACGACAAAGTGGACCGTAGGTCAGCTTCTGTCGACTTTTGCGAACTACCACTAATTGGCGAAATTATTATCTTTCGTTTTCGGACTTAAATGAGCCAATAAAATAAATTAGTATTGAAAGAATGTCCTATTACTCACCATAATTTCGAAATTAATGGCGTAATTGTGAGTTGTTATTAAAGAGGGTTGAAATTCAACTCCCCCTCTTCGTCCATGACGACATTCATATCGGTGCTCGATAGAGATACAACCTCTCGCAGACTACTTGTTCTGCTTGAGTAACTTATAATAACAATTAGTGTGTGGTTTCGTACGACGACATAGTGGAGCGTAGGTCTGCAGATGAGGGCTAGAGGCCCGAAACGCGCGTTCAGACTCCGGCTTCTGTCGACTTTTGCTAACTACCACTAATTGGCGAAATTAATATCTTTCGCTTCTAACGTCGGACAGTTAGCAAAACAGTTCTCCGGGTGTGAGCAGGCAGTGTAGTTGGCGATAGTTCATTGTCTTTCCGTCGGGGCATGCTACGGAGGCAAGACTTGTCTCTGAGAAGAAGTCAGTACGACGAGGGTACTAGAGAGTGGTGGCAGTTCCGTTAGGGCATCAAGCAAATCTAAGTCGCGGTTAGAATTTAATTGGCAGTGAAGTTAAGCCAATAAGTCTCCAAATTTAGAACTCGAAGTTAATTAGTGTAATGACGATTGCGTTCGTGAGAGTTTCAAAATTACTAGAGAAGTCAGAGGGGCAGACCGGCCAAAAGGATGAAGTTATTCAAATAAAATTAAATGTAAATCGTTTCTTAAACTTCTACTATTATATTTGGCATATCAATTCACACTGATAATTACGGTCGCGTTAAATGATATCACATATTATTTAATAATTCGAAATAAAATAATTGATCACACAGCTTATCACACTAAATCCATTAAATGATAACTCTATTATAATCAGGCTTGCCGCCATAAGTGAGGTCCTTAAGTTAATTACTTTTAAATAAAATAAAATCAATGTTAAAATATTTAAGAATAATAATCCATAACTGAAAGAAATGTAAATATCTGTAAAAGACGCGTCTAGCATACTGTCTATTATTTGATGGGATTGTTTTGGGCAGCGACTCTTAATTAATATTCAAGATTCCATTGTAGCTGATAGGTTGGTGGTGTAGTTCTATTCCAGCTAAATGACAAATCCTAAAAGCAAAATAACCTTTCCTCTGGTCTAGCCTATATTTGTTAAAACTATTAAGCGGTGGAGATTAAACCAAAGCTGGTTCGCAATATCCACATCTGTTTAGCTCCGCGTAAGGCCATGGATACTCCGTATGGACTGTGTTCTCGATAGGGAAATCGAGGGCTGTTGCGGGCAACTTCAATCAGTTCTAGATAGTCTGGCATTGGAATTCCTTTCGATGGGTTTTGATTCCATCAACTGTTCTAAATAGTTGATCTTTTTGCATAGGGGATGCCAGTAGTCCCATCAGTTAGTGGAATTAATTTTGCTCGTTTCATTTCACTAAACCAAAAGATAATAAATAAATAACAATAATAACTTATTCCTGCATTTTATATGTATAGAAGCCTGAACCAATAAGAGAGCGTCATTAGTAGTAAGTACCACATTGCTTTACTCTAGCTATTGTCTGGTTATTTACGGAATTTAATTAGCCACAACGTAGGTCACTAGATATCACGAGCCATTTTGTTATACCCTCTCATATACTCAGTTTACATAAATTTATTAGCTACTATTTGTTAAGATTTACATTATTTGGTCTACGAGATAGTTTTCGAATTTAGTGGGCCAAATCAGGAGGTTTGTTAATTTTTGTAGTAGGCGTATTATATTATTGTGCAAGTGTTTAATTGGAGGGATGGTCTTCAATCATCCACCAATAAAAATAAAGGGCCATCAGCTAGTAAAATGTAGTAACAACAAAAATCTTTAAGCGCGTCGCGTAATTTTAAAAGTAGAACCGTCGCAGTGGTAAACCGCGACCAGGATTTGAATTTGATAGCTTCATTGAGAGGGTATTGTATCGAGGTTCCAATTTTATTAGGCCTCGCAGTGTTGCTGGAAAGGGATCTTCTCTTTGATTATTCAAGAGAAACTTGGCTTAGTCAAGTCGAATCTGCGGTTAGAGCATTTTGCGGAGGTAATTAAGGTGGAATCGCGATAATTGGCATTGTGGTACAGAAATATTAATGTTAAAACGATCAAAAGGCCCCACTAAGGGTAACGAAGTAATATTAAAATATCATAAGTAAAAAAAATATATATGAAAATCAAGTTTTAGCATCGTTGGCATAATTAAATATCTATAGCAAATAAATTAAAGTTAATATCGTTAAGTAGTCAATTTTGATGTAACAATGTGTAAATTAATATCATTAAAGTCGACATGGCAAGCTATTAAATGGATGGAATTAAATTAAAATTAATATCGTCAACTTTAATATAACAATAAGTAAATTTATATCATCAAAGTTAACATAGCAAATTAATAAATAATCTTTATTATTAACAAAGAAGTCCATTGTCATAAATTGATAACGATACATAATCCCAATTAAATTTAGTAATATCATCGTCAAGGAGTAAATTAATATCGCTGTAGTCGATCTTAACCAATGAATGAACCCAATAATTGAATTAATAATTGATAATCATCGTACCCAGTTTCAATAAATCATTTAATAAATAAATAAATTATTATTATCATCGGCACACTCATATTTCATCAAAGAAATCAATCAATAAACTATATCATCATCGTCGATGCAATTAGTTGATAGTCAGTGTAATAATTATCGGCAAATGATCGGGCAAGCGTAATGAACAAATAAATAAATTACACAATAATATCATCACCGATCAAGTAAATTATAATTAATTATGACTATTAATATTATTATCTTCATAATGGACATAGTAAGTAAGCGTCATCAAAGTAGGAACAGGCCAAACCACTTCGAATCAACTAAAAAGGTGCCGTTTATCAAATATTACAGGCACATAATCAGTTTAATTAATTTGTTAAATAAATTTGGTTAATTGTTTATCTTAGGCAAAGGTATTACTACGGACAAGAGTTGATGATTGATTGATGGTTAAATTAATTTTTATAATTCAAATAATTCAAATAAATGAAATCAAGTTAGGGCAATAAAAAAAATAAATAACAATCTTAATTTAAAACACACTTAAATTTAAAATGCAGGCATAAAGTTAAAACATAGTGATAAAATAAATATAATAAGTTAAAATAAAATCAATTAATTACTAACAACTAAATTATATCTAAAAAAAGCCAAAAATAGGAAAATTAAAAGTAACTTCCGAGCTTTCAAATAAATTAAAATATAATTGTATATATTAAAATAAATAAAATTAAATTAACCAAGAAAGTTCAAATACAATAGTAAATTTCAAACGGTTCAGTCGAATCAAATAGAATTAAAATTTACAAATCAAATGTAAATAAAAAAAATTGAATCAAAGGTCGCCTATCAAATTATAACAAAAATAATTTTGATAAAGTGTAGTTTGATTTCATTATAATATCAAAATAAATAATTTTGGCAATACGCTAGCCAGGTACCTGAGGTACGCATTCGTTGAGAGGCGCAAGTTCCGACAATGCTCGCTGCCTACCAAACTTCAAGTTAGGTATTACCGGTTGTAAAATCTCAAGAGGTGTTTCAAAATAATTATTTCGGTAATTAGGGGCGCCTTGAATACATCTTTTATGGTTTTGTTACTTCAGTAGGTCAGTTATTATTAGTTAGACAAAACCCATCACGCGCCATCTTTGGCCAGGTTGATTTTGTGTCCCTTTTCTAGAATTATAGCCCATTGTTTTCGTTTTTTAAATTAATTTCTTTTGGGAGTCAAAATCTTTTGGACTTATTTAAGATCCAAATCAAAGGCGGAGTTTTGTAACGGGAATTAATATTCGCGGAATGGACTGCGTTATGTTAGCAAATGAATGAGAATTTTCTTTGACTTAGAATGTAATTGTTAGGGTGGTATGAATGTGGATATTGGTGAATGCGTCAGTGAACGAATGAGGCGTTTATTAATTCGATCGTGGGAAATTCCGTCAAAGTTGTCGAGTCATTGTGAAGTAAAAAAATTTAAAGACTTTAAATGTGTCACTTTTCCCTTCGAGCCTGACTCCCAGTAGTTATTTATAAATGTTGTCGTTTCTGTTCACTTCGGCTTAGATTTGGACGTGCTGGCTAGCTCAGAACTAAAGTCGCGTTAGGGTTCTAGAAGTGTAGCAGATTTATCTGCGAAGCTTTCATCAAAATCGCCGCCTCTGGTGTTGGTTCCGACTAAAGGAATCTGTCGGAAACAGCATGGGTGATCCATTGCATTTGATTGTAATTACGAGGACCAGTTCAACTCGGTGGAAATGTTTGTAAACGGAACGCGATTTGCTGGTTTGTGCCACCTACTGCTACTATTTCTAATCCTTTTGAAACCGGGTGAAGAGTATTACAGTTTGGTTTAATTTCGTTCGCGGTCCCTAAGATTCAATGAACACTCCCCCACGCAATTCAATCTGAACTGAAAAGGTAGCAAAACGAAAATACGAAACTTTGGAAGAAATATAACCAAACAAGAAAAACAATAATTGAAATTTCAAAATTAAAACCAAAAACAATGACAAATCTAAAAAACAATTATTGTTAATCTTCCTTCTGGTAGCTCAAGTAGGTCTCAATTTTTTTTTCATATGAATCAAAATCTTCGAACACTTTCATTAGTAAGTCTTACCCGTACCAAACACAAAGACCAAAACTAAAAACAAAAACAAATTAGGGTATGACCGAAAATGAAACTAAAATTTAAAAACAAATATAAAATCAAAAAAAAAATTCATCTATGGATTGAATTAGATTGAAAAGGCTATTCCAGAAACTTGACCTACACAAAAAAACCACAAAACCTAAAATTTAAAAAAATAATAATAAATAAATAAAAATCAAATCCAATATAAGCCAAACAAATAATTTTTAATCAAACCCAAAGTCAAGGAAGAAAAACCAAAATAATGAATGTAATCAAATTAAACAATTTCAAAACTAAATGTCAAACCTAAACTATGTCAACAAGGAATGCCAATAAATAAAACCAATTCCAATTTAAAAAAAATTAAATGCGAAAGACTAGGAGAGTAAATAATAATAAAACAAATTTAAATTAGCAGAACCAATTGAAACTTCAAGTTAAAACCTAAGTCAATTTTAAATTAAAACCAAAACGTTTTTTGTGAGTCATCCTTTACGTAATTCAAATTCAAATCGAAAAGAAAACAAAAGAATAAATAAATTCATAATAACATCAAAACTAATTTCACACTAAAACCGAAGTAGTATCTGATAAAATGAAATGCAATTTCACAAAAAAAAAATAAAATTAAAATAATAAAAACAAACAAATTCAATGAATAAGTTCAAATTTCATAAAAAAAAACTACAAACTAAAAAAAAAGAAAAAAATCAAAATAAATTAATTCAAAATTAATAAAACCGGATTCAATAACAACACCCAAAATTAATTTATAGTCAGGACCGTAACAAAGAAATATAATTTTAAGTTTAAATTATAAAACCAACTTCTAATCAGAAAACAAAGCAAAGAAATAGTTGTAAATTACTAAAACGAAAATCAAAGTTAATTATAAAACAAGTGCATATCATGAGGCGCCTACAGATTAAATAAATAGACGTATTTAATTGGAAAGTCAACAGAAACTAATTCAATAGTAAATTTTAAAAAAATTAATAAATAAAAGTAAAACCACATTAAACAAAAGAAATGGTGGGACTATAAACAAAATTACTGGTATTAAACACCACAAATATAATTATAAAGACAAACGAAAATAAATAAGCAGTGCTTAACAATAAACCACATCCATCAAAATTTAGAAAAAAATAAAATAGGTAACAAAATTATGGATGGTGTTTGTTGAGTACCCACTCGTTGGTGAATTAATATGTTAGTAAATGGAAAAACAACTTTGTGAAGTCAGCAATTAATAAACAGGGACATTAATTATGAATCAAGCTATTGCAGATAATTTTATAACTGCTAATTTTAGAAAGAAACCTTGCAACAAATTTAATAAATCAATTTAATCAGCTCAATTAATGTTATTAAAATAACGTCGATTTATTAACAAATAGCGGCGTGATTTCAAAACGCTTTTAGATAAATCTGTGCCTATTTAACGAAATTAAACGATTTTAAAAGAATTTGAGATGCCAGAAACTAAAGTTTACGGGCACATATTAATTTAGAAAGCTGCAGAAGAAGAACTACCAGAGCCATCGAGATGGTTTTGATAAAACCCAGAAATTTACTACCCAGGAATCGAGGATCATGTCATATTTGTTTATTAATATTTCTTTAAGTCGTTGGGTATTCTATTTAGGTAGAATTTAGGGCGAAGGGATACTTTCATGAACAGCAGATTGCGGGCTACGTCATTACAAACAATTCCATTTCCAACGGGATCAAGAACAAGGGCGTAGTCCAGTGAGGGGCGACCGAAGAAAGGGCGATAACGAACCAGGACTTAATAATATATGGTTTAGTATAACTTTTTCTATTTTTGTGAAGGCTGTGTGATTTAGAGGTAAATTGGTCTCCGTCTTATTTTGTTTTTTCTACCTCAAAATATAAATCTTTTGCGATAGAAAAAAAGCCGACTGTAACGTGCCCAACTTATTATAAATAATTAATAATTTATTTAAACATAAAATTCATCTAAAATTACACATTATCGCGCGGCTAGCAGGTACCCGGGAAATTTTAAAGAAACCTTTCACAGCGAATGCTCTATTCATTTAACAGGTAGGCGATTAAGGCGTGAAGAACCCTTTCTATAGCGTATATCTTCGCAAGGACAGAGTTATTGTTTCGGGACCAAATGTTCGAGTTAAAAATATAACATTTGGTGTATAAAAATATTTTAGTCTACTGTCGTAGGGTTCGGTAGAGTACTAAAAATGTCAGAACAATAGCTAAAAGAAAAATAACCGGAAGTAATAAACTTAGTGCAGTACAAAAAGGTCCTTTTCAGAATCTGGAGAAAACCCAAAAGAAAGGTTTTAGATGGCCGTCAACTAAGCTAGCCAGAATTTGATTGGTATGAATAATAAGGGAAAGAGGTACTGAGATCGGTACTTCGACAGTTCTGCGGGTGTGAGAAGGCAGGGTAGTTCGAGATAGTTAATTGTCATTCCGTCGGCGCGTATTAGGGAGGCAAGATCTATCTCTGAGAAGTAGTCAGTACGACGTTGGGTTGTTTACTAGAGAGTGGTGGCAGTTCCGTTAGGGTATCAAGCAAATCTAAGTCGCGGTTAGAGTTTAATTGGCAGTGAAGTTAAGCCAATAAGTCTCCAAGTTTAGAATTCGAAGTTAATTAGTGTAATGACGATTGCGGTCGTGTTTCAAAATTACTAGAGAAGTCAGAGGGGCAGACCAGCCAAAAGGATGAAGTTATTAAAATAAAACTAAATGTAAGTAATAATAATAATAAATGAGTTTATTGGATAAAAAAAGAAAACGATGGTTCATTCATAGAGAAAAATAAAAATAAAATAAAACACAAGCAATTATTTAAATACTATTTACAGTCGTTTCTTAAACTTCTACTATTATATCTGGCATATCAATACACTGATAATTACGGTCGCGTTAAATGATATCAGATATTATTTCATAATTTGAATGCTAAGTAACTAAATGGAATTACATCGCGAGATAAATAACATAGTTCAACAATTTGCTATCACAATCACATTAAATGATTAAATAGACACCGCGGTGTGTGTCAAGTAACATAAATTGTAAAATAAATAATTGATCACACAACTTATCACACTAAATAAATTAAATGATTACTCTATTACAGTCAGGCTTGACACCATAATTGAGGTCCTTAAATTAATTTAGTTCAATAATTTAAAATATAATGTCAAATATTTAAGAATAATAATCCATAACTGAAAGAAATGTAAATATCTGTAAAAAAAGCTCGCGTCTAGAATACTGTCTATTATTTGATGGGGTTGTTTCGGCAGCGACTCTTAATTAATAGTCAAGGTTCCATTGTAGTTGGTAGGTTGGTTAAAATTAATTTTGCTCGTTTCATTCCACTAAATAAAAATATAGTAAATAAATAACAATAACAACTTATTCCTGCATTTTAAATTACGAATATCCTTAGAGTCAATTTTAGGGAAGTGTTTGTTAATGATGATATTATATTCAGTGTATAAAAGCCTGAGCCAAAAAGAAAGTGTCATTAGTGGTAAGTACCACATTGCTTTACGATTTTGTTGTCTCTGTAACTTGTTCATACCATGGTTATTTATGGAATTTTATTAGCCACAACGTAGGGAGTCCTGTCACTAGACATCACGAGCCATTTTGTTATACCCACTCATAGACTTAGACTTAACATAAATGTATTAGCTACGATTTGTCAGTAATTACATTATTTTGATCCATGAGGTAATCATCGAATTTGTGGGCCAATCAGGTTTGTTAAGCTTTGTAGTAAGCGTATTATATTATTTTGCTAATCATCCACCAATTAAAATCCTGCGCCAACTGTCAGTAAAAATGGAGTAGCAACAAATTCTTTAAGAACATCGAGCGTAATTTTAAAACTAAACCCGTCGCAAGATATATATATATATATATATATATATAGTGTTTTTTTGTTAGTTCTTGGGATTATCCGACACGGCAAGAACAATAAATAAAAAAAAAATATATATATATATATATATATATATATATATATATATATATTTATTTTTGTTGTTTTTTTTTTGTTGAAATGTTACAT
>JAUIMW010001916.1:0-11518 GCA_033557785.1 Enochrus cinctus | reverse complement strand
ACCTCGTTTGAGATCATGACTATTCATTAACTCCAAAAAGTATTGTTGGGTTTTTTCACTTTTCATCAGGTCTATGTTAAAGTCCCCAGTCAACAGTATTTTCGTATCGACCGGAAAGCTGCTGTCAATATACATAAGAGCAGTGTTTAGAGTTTCAAAATTATTCTCCGTGTTACCCCAATTAGAGCGGTAATTTGCTATGACCACAAGTTTTGCATAGATAACAATTATTAAATTACAAAAATCTCAAGACCACTCAAGCAAAAAAAAGAAAGAACACTCTGTAGTGCAGGGACACCTAAGTTTACACTTGTTCTTGTGCCCCTACACATACTTTTGATACTATATGATCGCCATTACACCGCAATCTTGCTTGCAATGCAGGCGTCAGCTCACAGATTTTGAAGGACGAAGAGGAGAGAATGCAACCGAGTCCGTTTACACTTTATGTATAGGATGCACGGTGAAGGACCCTTTCAAGTAAGTTACTATTTTCCATAACGAGGCTCTTTACTTGTCTTTTGAATCAATTTCGCCAGGGTTTTAATTTCTAAGGGTAATTCATTGAACAATTTTGGTCCGAAAAATGTAACAAATCTTTGCTTTATAGTAAAATTATATTTTGGAATTTTAAGGTCGTTACTTATGTTTGCTCTAGTAGAATGAGGATGGTCGATAGAGGCAAAAGCGTCATTTTTATAAACGTAAATCAGAGATTCCAACATATACAGGCCTCTTAAATTAAGTGTTTTTGATTCAATGAACAGTTGTTGAGTAGGAAATATTCTGGGTAAATTATACATAACTCTCAATATGTATCTCTGAACAATATTTAAAATCCGTAGATGTTCATCATACAGTCCGCCCCATATTATTATTCAATATCTTAAAGGTGATTCAACAAGTGAATGATAAATACTTTTTAATAATTCATTAACTGCTAGCTTTCATTAGCTTCATATTTTTAAAGCACAAGTTATTCTAATAAAGTTGTAAGTTACGAATCACGGGCTTACAGCTTCCAACTTTGCAAAGATCTTTAATAATATTAAAATGTGGTCTAAGTCAACATTTAAAAAATTAGTTAATAAGTCATTTTAATGAGATATAAATATTTTCTTTATGTATTTAGAATTCTTATAAATTTCAACTGTAAAATGAAAGAATATCTCCTGCAAAACCCGCTTTATTCCTTCTCATTATTCATACATCAAGAAATTAACATCATCTTAAAATTTGCATTCTAAATTGATTTAATTTTGATGCTATTTTCTTGATCTATCGTATTTTGTATTTACACATGTATATATATATTTTTTACATTTAAGGGGTTTACTTACAGACATTTACAATTTTTCTAAATACAAATAAAACAATAATCTTATTTGTGCTTGACTCCACCTAAGCGCAGGCGTTTGTGTTGTGGAGCTCGAATCAACTCCAATTTAGAAGCAAAAATAAAAAATAAGTTTTCAGTGTTTTATATTTTTATACCTTAAAGGTTGACTTGCTGACGGTTATCTTTTAAATTTATTTGTCTTAATCAATGGTTTTTAAAGTTCATTTGTGTCTACATTTTGTATGGTTTCTGTATTCTAACGGTTTCAAAATTTTGTGCATAACAGTCCTTTTTGTATATTACCAGGCAATCATTTTAATTTTGCGAACCACAAATCATAATATATATATGATAACCAAGAATTCTGAAAATTGTAAAATGTGTGCCATGTTTCGAAGATAATTAATATGTCAATGTTGTTTAATCTAATAAGTTTAATCTAAAGATTGTATAAAAATAAGCAATTCTTTAAAGTTTTGTATGATACTTCTAATGTTTAAGTACAGCACATTAAACTGGTCCGTAAAAAGGCCGGTGCGGGCGAAACCAGCACAAAAACCTATTTATTTGGCAACATTTTAGTTTAAACTAAAATGACTTATATATCTGTCAACAAGGCGGATAGTTACTATATATTACAAAAGTAACCAATATCACACCGAAAGTATAAAAAATAAATGGTTCACTGTTTCAATTTTGAAAAATCCTTGTCACATCCTATAAAACGTTTTTTGCCACTTACCTTTACATAGATCATGAATTTAATACTAATGGCTCTGCTGTTACCTTCTTTCTTGCTTCCAACTCTGTGGTATTTTTCGATATTCTATTTTTTTATATTTATTGCCATCTTTTCTCTAATTACTCTTACCACTTCCTCTTCTGCCTGTTTACTGTATCACGAAAAATCACAAATTATTTCGGCATGTAGATTGCTCCAATTTATCTGTTTTTCTTTCCAATTTTCGTGTTATATCTGTTTTTTCTTTCTGGTGTTGTACTATTTGTGATTCCTCCCCAAGGCATCAAGGAGGAATTCCTCAAATTCCTGCTTCATCTTTTGTGTGAACATCATTTTGTTTAATTCAATTATGTTACTTTTATACTTGCATTTTATGTTATCTTAAAGCGGAGTGTACCCGACAGGTGCTTCTACACATGTCGGCTAAATAATTAGCAATATAGTTTGAAAAATTACAAATTTATTACATTTTTTTTAAGAAATAACATTTCACATTTTTTTCAATCGAATACATAAGTACACGTATTATTTATTCAACTTACAAGCTAAATTACTAAAAAATAAATACATATGTCGAAGTTAAAAAGTATAAAAAATTTGCAAATGAAAAATGGGTTGTCGACAACGAATTAAAAGAAAATACTTTGGCGCATATTATTTTCCTAATATAAGATTGCATAATTTGTCGCAAATCCTTCACGTAAAATCACAGATTTTTTAAATGAAATAATCAAAGCTTTTATTTCTGTAAAGCTCAATTTTAAAATCTAATTTTTAGTACGTAAATCTTAATACTACATTTATTCTTATATACAATATATTTTTTTATTATTTTTTTAAATCTATTTTTAATTGTACACCCTACGATAATAAATAAAAAAATATTTCACTGGTTGGTTTTTTTATATTCTACGTTCTGTACATTCAAAATTTACATCTATAATATTTTCAGTTGAGCTGTAAAGAAACAAATATATACATATACATGACATTCTTTTTAAAATAATTAAGCAAAGCATTTGCGACAGTAAAGAAAACATTTTAAACTACTTAAAAAGAGCAAAAATATACAAAAAACAACAAGAGATTAATAAAAAAAACAAATACACAAAATAACAAAAATACCCATAAGGAGAAGTGTTAATAAAATTAAGAATTTTATATATTAAAATATGGGTTTTATGACAAAGATAAATCACAGTTTTTTTTCAATATTAATCACTATAAAATACAATTAAACTTAACCTAAATCGGATATCTTTTCGGATACTAAAAAAAAAGTCCGAAAACGACACCCTACAACGTACGATATCTTTCGTCAAATTACTTTACATATATAAAAATATATTAAATATAAACCAAATAAATGGTTTTCTTCTACTTTTCAAAATACTTTTTATCATAACTTTTATTATAATAATAGCAAAAATAATAATTTGACGAAATGTTTCTTATCGTACTTAAAATGTTTTCTCTTAAATTTAAGAAGGAACAAACACTGGTTAATAAAAAAAATTATGGGAATGTGGTTAAAATAAGTATTTAAAAATACCTTCTTTGCACAATCCCCTTTTTTAGGATATTTTGTGTTGCAGCATGTGTATTTTGCTGGTCAAAATATAATACTGAACATAAAAAATGCCGGTTCAAGGAGCAATTCTGCAGAGTGGTAGGAACGTGACAACACATTTCATTATAAAAAACAAATAACAGACAAAAATTACAATAAAAATAAACAAACGTTGAATAAAAACAAACACTTAAAAGTAAACATTGTTATTAAAATTAGTTTGTACTTTTTGTGATGTTTCTTCTTTTCTTCATTGCTTCCTTCTTAATCATTAACAGCCATGAAGCCTTGTTTGCACGTAACCATTTTACCTTTAGCTCCTTTAAGTAAAAAATTAAGTTATATTGGAAAAATATTTTGATTTATAAAAAGATAGATATAAAAGACTGAGCAAATAGGATTCTTTGAACAGAAAGACGCAATGCATGCTGCCAAATGCAAATACATATGTTTTATTTGTGGAGGAGATGAATGACTGCAAATTTTCGAAAGATGATATGTTCAAATTCAGAATATCTCCTTTTCACTTATGGATAAGAGTTTTTCAATTCTTTTTGCACTTGATAAGAAAAAAGTGAAGTAGAAAAAGAAAATGTGATAGTGAAAAATTCAAAAGTGAATAATTTAGTAATATCAGAAATATAATAAAGAAAGAAATAAAAAAAGTAGAAAACCGAGAAGACCTCTTGATAATAGGGGGAGATATATAAGCCAATGTGGCCATAAAAACTTACCATTCTCTGCAGAAGTATCCATCTCATTTTCAGAATTTATATGTGAATTATTTATTACCCCAGAATCAGCAGAATCATCACCTAAAACATTAATTCGAAAATAAAATTGTCTCAAAGTCCATTCCAAATCCATCCATACCTTTCCCTAATAATTTATCAGGCATTGGTAATTCACTAGGATCCGGAGCACTAATCATAGGCATAATAGAGCCGAGAGGGTGACTTGTAGCAGACAGTAAGTTCCTGGTAGGTGAAATCAAAGCATTGGGGTTACCAATCAGCTTCGTCTGTACTGCAGGCATCTTGATTGATAGATCCATTGGAAAATCTAATTTAGCAGGAGTGTTCCATTGGTTCCAAGGTGCTGCTCCCAAGGCAGGTGGGGTATCAGGTTTAGGCGGGGCCACAGCATTACCAATTCTACTGTTCCCATTAGCTATAATGTCGTAGACGGGAGGAGCTGGAGGACAATTCATGTGGCCTTTAATTTTTGTTTGGCTACCATTCATTGCTTCATCGTACGGGAAAGGTATTCCAAATTCTGCAAGTTGTTGATTTAAATATAGACTCATTCTCTTACGACTACCTCTAATAACGATAAGGAAAGTCATTTCGCTAAGCAATTCTTCCAAAGTATTAAAATTGTAATCGGAAGAACACAAGGATTTACCCATCTTTCTCCTGTATTTCATCTCCAACTGATTGAAAGGAATTTGACCTCCATTACTATATATAATTTCGTATATTTCAGCTGCCAGAATATAGAAAGGTTTGAGTAATATGTATGTTCCTTCTGAAGTTTTGTTAATCTGTAATTTTACAAAAATTCATACATCTTTCGATTCATTTTTAATTGTAATACTTACATCACAAACATTTTTCAGTTGCTCCAATTTGGCAACAGTGATATTACCATGATAGGTGATACGATACAATGCAATAAACTCAGAAATATCCAAGGAATGGGGCGGCTTCAAAAGCAACGACCAGACTCTTATAGCCATTGTTGTTTCTGATTCAGAGTCCACTAAAACTAGTAATGGTCCAACAGTACTGTACGCCACCTGTAATACGCATACCCTTAGGAATCTTCCAAAAATAGAAAGAAAAAACAAATGCTTACAAACATTAAAAATTATAAACTACAAACGATAATAAAAATATAAAAACTAAATTAATTCTCTAAGGTACGTAAAATAAACTAAAATAAAAACCGAAACCAAGCCCAAAAATTACCTGAACAAATTCGTTCAAATTCGAAACAAGTTCGTTCACATCAGTACAGTTATAAGCCGACGGTTTTAGAGCATATCCGAATTCCCTTAAATACGTAGAACTTAACGATACCAATGGCAGAGAAGAAAGCTCGGAATTTCTGATCAAGTAAGTTATTTGACTTCCTAAAACCTGCAAAGCTTTTGGTAACGTCAGCGAAACAATGCGTTCGCCATCAGACAATTCTTCTATTTTAACGGTATCAGGGATCGCCTCGAACAACTCTATTAGTTTTGTAAAACCATAATCGGACACTCTACACTGATGACCAAAATGATGATGATATGCAGGTACGAACTTATTAAAAAGCATGGAACACTGAGGTGAAAAACGCAGAAGTTTAACAACCTGTTAAATTAAAAAATGGTTCAAGGAAAGGCAACTTAAGAATATCATACCCACTTACTTCTTCTGCGAATTGCTTTGTGCGCATTATTTCTTCGGCAGTCTGTTCTCTCTTTGGAATGGATATTATCACAGCATCAGACGTCTTATTTATAACTACAGTGTTTTCAGGTACCTCTTCTAGTAAATCTTCTAAATTACACAACCCGTATTCTACAGCGTTGAACGGTTTAGACATGGCACGTTCGTAGGCCGCTGGAAACTCTTTTGTAGTAAGTTGTTTTGATATTTGGCCCTTAAGAACTCGGAAAAGGTCCGAAGTAAAACGTCGCATCTGTGTCGAATGCGTAAGAGTTATTATTCGACGCTGCCCTTCCCCTAATATCTGAACTACGTTTGATATGACTTGAGACTCTAATAAATCTATTAATTTTGTGTAGCCGTAATCGGCCACACGACATTGCCTACCGAAATGGTGATGATAAGATGGAATGAATCTATGCAATAATATTTGGCACCTATCTGTAGTTCTCAATAAATCTACTAGTTCTCTACACAATAATTGTATATTATTTATTATGGACGGACTCATATTTTTTAAAATTGCATCTAAAATTCAACGTCGATTAATTATTTTTAATTTCAATGGAAAATAAAGAGCTTACCTTCTTCCATTTCATTGGACTTCATTTTGATTTCTCTCTTTATAAACTTTACATTTTTATTTGGGCCCCCTAATTTTAAATCTACATTATTTACACATGTGACTAAATGCTCTAAAGGAACTCCTCCTTCATCCAGAGGTAAGGAATCACCAAATTCTGCTTGGTAGCAAAAAGGCAGGCTGAAACAAACACTAATTTAAAAATCACATATAACTATTCTACACTATACAATAATCTAATAAATCATCATACTTAATTAAAGAAATACAATATATATCAAGAAATAAATGAAAACAGCAGAAATGTATTCCATTATTTTATTTTAATTTAATCTTATATTTTCTGTTCTTATTTTAGTATAAATAAAAATATGTAATAACATCTTAAAATAGTGTTATTTTAGCATTATGAAAATGCTGCACCAAGTGTTGTAAAAAAATATATAAATAATAAATATTTATATAGTATAAATAAAATTTAAAATTGGAGAACATTATAAAAATATCTATTTTTGATTTCATTTGAAAAAGCTAACTAAAGGTTTGGGAATCTGCAGTTAAAAAGTTAAATAACATAAATAAAATTTGAATAAAAAATGATCAATACCTTAACAATGGCAATGTTCCTAAATGTGAAGTCAAAAGATCATTCAATCTTTTCGTAAATATTTTTAATGGCATATTGATGTTTGGCAACTGCGCTAAATCTGGTTCACCCCAACCCTTATTTTCCATTCCTCCTGGGCAGTGTACCGTGCAATACAATATTGTCTAAAACACAATACATTTAGTAAAGTATAAAATAACATGAGATAACTTACCTTAGCAATTGTAGTTGGCGAGCTTCGAATATCCGGAGAGAGTGAAATAATACGCCCTGAAACTTCTCCTGTTATCTTGCAGATGTCTTTAAGCTTATTAATTTCGGACACAGAAACATTAGTGTGAAAACGTGATTCCAAGAGCTCCAACAGTTTGAAGAGAGGCATTCGATTCCCAGGCACTTCCTATATTGAATAAAAATTTGTGTTAATGGAGATTCGTGCAAACTCTATAAATATTTTATACATTTTGTTTAATCAGCAGTGCTTCGGTATTATAAACATATAACATTCAAAATGTAGGAATTCAACTTCAAACAAAAAGGAACTCGACCACATTTTAAAACAATATTCATATCGGCCTATGATCATCATAAGTTAATTGTCAAAATTCAAGTGTCATGTCAACAAATCAGAATGAAAAAAAATTGGAAACAGATGCTTGTCCTATGATTATAAGCACAAAGGTGCAATCGAAAAATCCACAAGCAGAAATAAGAATGATAAAATATGATCCGAAATGTGAAAAATCAGGAAAGTTTCCTGTAAAACCACAAAAATCTGGGGCAGAATTATGTTGTGATAATTCTTCTTTGAACAGAGACCAAGAAAGTTAAAAAAGCCACCTACCTGCAGCAAAGCAATAACCATCTCTCGGAGTTGAACTGGATCTAATGAATTGCTTTGAGCGTAAGAGATTGTAAGACGTTTATAACCCAATTTATAATGATGAATTTGTGATATAGCAAACTGCGCTTCTTGTTGACTGCCCACCTTTACGTTTGCTATGGGAGTTCCATCAGGATGTGTTGTTATATTTAAGCTGTGTATCTAAAATACAATATTTTATTAAAATGAGTTAAGTGAGTTACATACACAAAAACATTAATGTACACATATTTTTTTTGTAATTGAGGCGTTAAGAATGTAGAAAATGAAGGGTTAACAGATGAAAACGACAGATGCAACAGAGACACATAATGCTTACCAGCACATATTTTTCTAATAAATTGGTTAGAATGCTCCGAATATCCTTTACATTGAGAGAAGGATCAATGTTACTAATAATTAATTCTACTGGCGAATTGTTACCTTGACCATTTCTCTGAGACGAACCATTTTGGTAAAAGTTCTGCAAAAAGTTTTTATGAAGGCACCACTATTATTACTTTTACTTATTATTGGTTGATTGTACAAAAAAGTAAAATTAAAAAAAAAATTACAGTTTTATTTTAGCGTATAGAGAAAATCCAGATGCAATAAACTTAAAGGTATGGTAGAATTATATCGATGTTTAGAAAATAAACATTTCGTTGCTTTAATGGCCACTGGCCAGAAGTCTGAGAATGACAAGGTCCACTATTATTTTAAAAGGCTACTTTAGAAAGAATAAAATAATATAATAATAAAAATAAAAAATAAATTACCTTATCTTCCGAAAAGCTACTCATAGAGTTTCCATTAAGCTTAGACATACTTTGCTGCAACTGCAATGAACATGCCCCATTCAGATCTTCCATCATATTTCGACCCCTGCATTCAGCAAACGCTCCATGCCGTGGAGTCCAAGTTGAATCGTGTGACATTCCAGAAGAATTCCCGGCCCTCACATTTCTAAAACTGTTTGATTCAGACAGTGCTACTTTTGAAAGGTCTAATTGATGATCCCTGTATCTCCAAGAATCTCTGCTGTAAGGTTGAGGATTTGGATAGTTTTGATCTGCATATCCGTGAGATGTTCCTTGAAAAGACGATTGCATTTGGTGACCATCGGAATTCTTCATTTTGCGAGCTATACGACCCAAATATATAATGAAAGTTTTATTTAAGTAACAATATAATATTTAGACGTTATTACCTTGGTAATTTCGGCATGGCGAATCACGTGCGGTCGAATGAACGTTTATTTTGAAGCCATACACGTCTTCCCCTTTTAATCGCTTTTGAGCTCTGGAAACACAGAAATCATTTTAAATTTTGAGAAGGTATTTGCAACAATTGGAATACCTGTCCTTTACATAAGGTTTATAATGTGACATTTTTTTGCTTATCCTTCAAATGAGATGAAAAATAAAATTTATATAAATAATAATAATTTACAAAATAATAAATTAAAAAGAATATTTTTGATAAAATATTAAATCTATCATTACACACAGCACATTAAAAGTAATGTAGCAAATAGCAAAAAAGGTTTTTTGCTTTCCTTTTTTTACTGAAGATTTTATTCACATGTGAACTTAAAAATTTTAAATCTGAATTCCCTGTTAAAATTTAAATTTATGTTATTTAAACTTGCCATTTAATGTTAACATTAAAAAATATATAAAATTAAAACACATTTTACCTGTTAGCATAATCAATTGTAGTAAATCTTAATATCGCAGTTCCTTTTTCCGAATCCACATCCCATACTTTTCCACCACAGTTATCAGATAAAAACTTCAATCTCTGTTTTATTTTTGTTTTATCAAAATTGGTTGGCAGATTTGTTATGAGCAAATCTGCATATTGCAATGGTGAATTCTGAGGCAGAAGTCAATAATTGTTAGTAAATTACTTATTTACATAATTATTATAAAAAAAAATATACCTTTGGTCTAATCGTAGGAATATTTTCCATTAGATTACTGTACAAATAAGTTTCGTCGGCACATAACTTAAGTGCATCTGCTACATTAACATTATGAACTAATATCACATGGATTTTCTTTCGATATCGGAGTTCACTCAAATCACCAGAAAAGTTAATATCACTAGACATGAGAAGTACTGCCGAAGGGGCCGGGAATATCTCAGCAAATCTTCGTAATGATTGTCGCAGTTTCTCATCAGCTGCATTTTTACTTACTGACTGTACATGGATTAAGTTGACCTAAAAATTAATATTTTAGTATCATACTGAGGAATACCTCAATTTATATAGAAAAATTTTGTAGTTGTAAAATAAAACATTCGATGAACTATGTTACTTTCATTTTTAAAGTATCCAGACTGACAGTACCCTTGAGTACAACATCAAGAATACGAACACCATATACTTCTGACAGCATGAAGCCATCAATAGAAACAAAATTGTTTAAATTAGATAAATTATACAAGAGGTAGTATACCAAACGTCAATTGGGCCCTTGTTTGGCCCTACGTGTAGTCATAAAATTGAATAGAAGATTTTTTATAATGAATTTTAAGATTCACTCCTACCATGTCGAACAGCACACTAAAGGGAAAATTTTGAGGTTTAAATAACATTATATTTAAAAAAAAATTTAAATAAATAAAAAATCTTTATTAAGCAGATATTTCGAGGTGCCGCCCCATTCTAAATTCCATATGTTATCAGTGATTGCAATAGACTGAAGTAGAATGTTTTTCATTTGCTTAAAGAGAAAATTTGACACAAATGTTTAAAGAGGTAAATAATTTTTCAAAGCCGCTCACACAAGAAATTGACATGATCTTCTCATCTGATATACTGATGTGCACCCTGGTTGCAAAAAAATGGAAATATTAATGCTGCAGGAAAATTAGAATTACACAATTCAATTCAATTCAATTTTCAATTCAATTTATTTGTTTGCCAAATTTACATATTTCTCTACTCCTAGGTGCCATCAACTTGGTAATATCAGAGTAACATTTCGAGAAAAATCCACCATGAAGCAGAGACCCTCAAATTTTACAGCACATGGACACGCTAAGCATTGTGTTGTGCCCAGGTGACAGATTAGAGATTATTCAATTAATTTGATTAATGACAAAAAAGATAAAGAATAAAGAACTTTGTAGATACTTCTTGAGAATAAAAAAAATAATAACAGTCGAATACATAAAAGAAAAGAGAAAAAACAGAATGCAGAACAGAGAAAAGAAAAATAGTCCCAGCAGCAGGCCAAATTCCACACCCCGTCAGGCAAGTGAGGATAGCAGACGTACAGCGTGAAACAGAATGAGGCAGGCAACCGAGCTCGTTCACACTATCGATAGGATGCAAGGTGAAGAACTCTTTCAAGTAGGCACTTGTTTTC
>JAUIMW010001915.1:0-11524 GCA_033557785.1 Enochrus cinctus | reverse complement strand
GGGGATATGGAATGTCCTCCAGGTGTTGAGCTATCAACGTATTTGTTGTTGATAGTTAAAACCATCTATAAAATCATCTATTTAACTAAAACGTAGGCTGTAAACCATTTGGAGAACATTCCATGTCTCCCAAATCCGGATATACTGTTACTTACGTGCTTCTAATCTTGTTTAAAAATAGTGTCTCTGGAGAACATCCCACGTCTTCGTTGGTAAAACATAAAGCATAAAAAGTCAAGATATTTATACATGAATTAGGAGTATGTAAAGATTAGTGTACTTAGAGGACGTTCCATGTAAAACATAAGTACATGAAGAATCATCAAGATTCTTAAACATAAATTAGGAATACGTAGATAACAGTGTATTTGGAGGACATTTTGACAGTAAAAGAAGAATCACTAAGGGATCTGAAAAACATGCAAAGTCTTTTAGGTACACTGCTTCCTACGTTCCTCTTTTTGATTGATAAAACATAAAAGTAATTTAGACATGTACAAAATTTCAATAATAAAAGAAGAACCACATGGATTGTCCTCCAGGCTCTCCGTATTATACTTTCTTTTTTTTATTGAGATTTTTAAACATTAACTAAAAGTACGTAGATAGTCCTTTTTTCAATTACGAAAATAAATATACATCTCTTTATTAAACTAATATAAACATTTTAATGCACCATTTAGAACATAGACAATAGTGTACCTGGAGGACATTCCATGCCCCCAGATTTTCATAATTAAAAGAGGGATCATCAAAAGATTTAGAGGACATGGAATGTCCTCCAGATACATTTCGATCTACGTACTTTTGATTAATGTTTAAACATGACTCTTTATGTATTTATGTTTAACCAATTAAAAAGAAAATCGTAAGAATTCAACTTCTTGAATGACATTCCATGTCCCCTGGACCTCATGGTCGTGCTTCTAAGTAACATGGAATGTCCTCCAGGTATACTGTCATTTACATGCTATTAATTGGTGATACTTTACATATTTGTTTTATTTTATTTTAACAGCTTATTTACTATTGAATGGTAAAATATTAACAAGTTTTTTAAACATTCCATTGCTCCTACCTTCTGTTATTTCTTCTTTTGTCAACAGATAAATTGCTAACTACATTTTACTGATTACTTTACTTTACTAGTTCTTCGTTTATATTGATTTTATTATATTTTCATAGAGAAATGTAATTAAAAGGAGAACCACCAACTTTTTTACTGGTAAAACATAAATAGAAAAGTTATCAAGATATTTTAACATTAGTTAAGAGTACGTAGAACGTCGAGTACTTGGAGGACATTCCATGTCTCTCAGGCTCCTTGATGGTTCTTCTTGTATTGTTCTCTAACTACACTGCCATTTACATTCCTCTTTTTAATCTATAAACAAATATAAAGAGTTATCAAGATTTTTAAACATGAATTAGTGCTGAATTTTTTTTAAATTTAATTCGGCAGACAAGGACTCATTAGCCCCCTTAACTCGCCAACCCCCAAACACTCACCAACATTAGAAAAGTACGAATACACATCTATACTCTTCACCGAGATTCGAACCCAGGACCTTTCGCACAACAAATAAAAACCACCATGATGTCTGAAGAACATGGAAGGTCCTCCAGGTACACTGTCATCTACGCACTTCTAACTAATATTTAAATATCTTGATAGATAACAGTGTATTTGGAGTACATTCTACGTCCCCCAGACTCTTGGTGTTTCTATTTTTATCTTATTTTAATTCTAGATAGTAGTATTTAAATTTCATCATTAGTCCTTGGATATGAAGTTACATAGAGATAAACTTGGAAGTATGTAGATAACCGAATACCTGGAGGACATTCCATTTCCCCCTGACCTCCACTTTATGTTGTGTTTCATTCTATTTCAATAAAGGGATATTTGCTGATGTTTAACAACAAAAGGAAAACCAAGGAAAATCTTAAAATTCTTCACATATTTAAGTTCAAACAATCAATAGAAGAATATAGAAAATGGAGTGCCTGGAGGACATTCCATATCTTCTGGACAACCTGGTGTTATATAATAAATATTCCTACATTGAAATAGAATAAATATATTATAAACCACCAGGAAGTTTGGGGGACATGGAATGTCCTCTCAGGATTTGCTATTTACATATTCCTAATTAATATTTAAAAATTTTGATGACTCTTTTTGTACTTATGTTTTACTAATTAAAAAAAACGAAAAAATTACTTTAAACACTTGGAGGACATTCTGTGTCCCTCAGTTCTGCTGTTATGTATTTATATTATAATATATCGATTTTCATAACTAATTTCAATAAAATTAAAGTAATTTTCGCACCCTCTGGTGGTTTTTCTATTATTGATGAAATGTTGTACATGTAAATAATAAAAGAAATAACACCAGGTGGTCTACAAGATATGGAATGTCCTCCAGGCACTCCACTTTCTACGTCCATTTTTTATTGTTTAAACATAAATATGTGAAGAGTTTTAAGATTTTCAAACGTTAATTAATAGTACGTAGATAGTAGTATACCTGGAGGCCATTCCATGTCTTTTAAACTTCCTGGCGACCCTTCTTTATTTTGTTTTTATTCTATTTCAATATAGGAATGTTTATTTGTTTTTAACAACAAAAAAAGAGCCACCAGGGAATCTGGGGGACATGACATGCCCTTCAAGTATTCAAGTATTTGATTGTTAAAACATAAACACTTAAGGAGTTATTTAGCATTATAAACATTAATTAAAAGTACGTAGATAGCAATGTACTTGGGAACATGGAATGTCCTCCAGATATCGGACTATCTACGCACTACCTATTAATAATCAAAAATTTTAATAATATTCACTATGTGATTTAATTTACCAAAGAAGAACGTAGGCTACAGAGCACCTGGAGGATATTCCAGGTTCCCCAACCCCTTAGTAGTCCTTATTTTATGTTATTTTTTACTCTATTTCGATAAAGAGATGTTTACTGATTTTTAACAACCAGAAAAAGGCCATCAGGAGATCTGAGCGACGTGAAATGTCCTCCAGGTGGCGGGCTATCCACGTACTTATTGGTAGTTAAAAAAATATAATTTAGTAAATGTTTATGTCTCTTCTATCAAACAAAAACATAGTCTACAAAGTACATGGAGGGCATTTCATGTCCCCCCAAACTCCTAGTGATCCTTCTCTTATGTTATTTTTTACTCTATTTCAATAAAGGGATGCTTATTCATTTTTAACAATAAAAAAGGACCACCAATGGGTATATTTTTCTTTTGTAGATTAAACTTGAACATTTATTGAGTTTTATTTTTATGTTTGGTTGTCAATAGAAAGTACGTAGGTAGCTCGGCATCTGAAGGGCATTCCATGTCCCCTAAACCCTTTGGTGGTCCTTCTTTTATTGTTAAAAATCAATTAACATCCCTTTATTTAAAAAAAAAAAAAAAACATAAACGACGCACCACCAGGGGGTTTGGGGGACTTGGAATGTCCTCCAGGTGCCAGGCTATCCACGTACCTCTTATTGATAGTTAAAATAAAAATAACATCCATTTAATATTTACGTTTTATCTATCAAACAAAAAAGTAAGCTGCAGAGCACTTGGAGGACATTCCATGTCCCCCAGGTGTTCCTTTCTTTATGTTGTTTTCTATTCTATATCTATAAAGAGATGTTGACTGATTTGAAATAATAAAAGAAGGGCTACCAGAATATAGGATAATACTATTCTGTAAATGTTAAGGTTTTATTAACCAAAAGGCAGCAGAACACCTGAAAGACATTCCATATCTCCAAGATCACCCTGATGCTACTTTTTTTTATTGTTAAATCACAATAAAGAAGAGCCCCTAAGAGATCTGGGGAATATGGAACGTCCTCCAGGTGCACTACTATCTAAGTACTTTTAATTAAATTTAAAAACCTTAATAATTAAATAATTAATAATTAAAACATTATTTAGATTTTTAAATTTAATTTAAAGTTAGCAATGTACCTGGAGGACATTCCACGTTTCCCAGACTTCCTGGTAGTTCTTTTATGTTGTTTTTATTCTATTTTAAAAGAGAACTGTACATTGAATTTCATAATACACTGTTATCTACATTCTTTTAATTGGTGCTTCATAACTTTTCACGTATTTGTGATTTACTAATCAAAATGAAAAATGTAGACATTAATGTACCTGGAGGACATTCCATGTCCACAAAAATAAACAAACACCCCAACATTAAAATAGAGTAATAAACATAAACACAGACGACCAGGGAATCTCGATGACTCTTTATGTACTTATGTTTTGCCAATCAATACTATTTTTGCTCTATTTTAATATAGTGTATAGAGTTTCAATAATAAAAGAATAACCACGTGGGAGTTTGGAAAACGTCTTTCTAAATGGTGATTTAAAATATTTAAGTTTAATAAATGGGTGTATATTGATTTTTATAATTAAAAAACGACCACCAGATGTGGGAGACATAGAATATCCTCCAGGCATTTCACTTTCCACATTCTTCTTTCGATTGTTAAAACATAAACACTTGAAGAATTATTGAGATTTTTAAACCCCTGGTGGTCCTTCTTTTATGTTGTTTTCTCTCTATTTCAATAAAGAGATGTTTACTAATTTTTAACAACAAGTGAAGGACCACCAGAGAGTCTGGGAGACATGGAATGCCCTTCAGGTGCCGGCCTAACTTTAATACGTTTTACAAAGTACCTGGAGGACATTCCATGCCCCCCAGATCCCTTGGTGGTTTTTCTTCTATGTTATTGTCATTCAATTTCAATAAAGGGATATTTACTGATTTTAAACAATAAAAAAGGACCACCAGGGGGTGTGGGGGACATGGAATGTCCTCCAGGCGCCGCTATAACTACGTAAAACAAAAGTATCTGGAGGACAGTCCATGTCCCCCAGGCCCATCTTTTATGTTGTTTTCATTTTATTCCAATAAAGGGATGTTTACTGATTATCAATAACAAAAGAAGGGCCGCTAGGGGGTCTGGGAGACATGGAATGTCCTTCAGATACTCCACCAACAACATTCTCTATATTTATTTGTTAAACTTGAAAAAATGGAGTAGTTACGTAGATAACGTTTTACCTTTCTTCTTTTATTGTTAATATTCAATAAATATCTTTTTATTGAAAAAATGAAATAAAATAAAAATTACCTTAAAGAAAAACGTGGAATGCCCACCAGCTAACTACGTTCATCTAATCGCTACTTAAAAATCTTAGTAACTTTTTACGTATTTGTGTTTTACTAATTAAAATGGCATGTGATGATCCCCAGACTCTCTGATAGTTCTCCTTTTAATTATGAAATTCAATATATTAAAATACATTAAGAAGAACGTAAAAGAAGAATAGTTCAAAAAACAATATAAAAGGAGAGTCACCAGGAGATTTGAAAACATGGAATGAGCTCCAGATGCCTCCATTCTTCAGATGCTGAGCTATCAACGTACCTCTTATTGGTAGTTTAAATGAAAATAACATTTAGTAATGTTACCTATTAAACAAAAACGTAGAGTGCAGAGTACCTGGAGAACATTCCATGTCTCCCAGACCCCCTCCTTTTTTTTGTTAAAAATCAGTAAACATTTCTTTATTGAAATAGAGTGAAAACAGCATAGAAAAAGGACCACCAGGGGGTCTGGGGAACATGGAATGTCCTCCAGGTGCTTTGCAGCCTATGTTTTTCCTTGACAGATTAAGTAAAAACATTTAGAGAATATTATTATCAATTTTGATTGTTAATAGGTAGTGCGCAGATAGCTCAGCACCTGGAGGACATTCCATGTCCCTCAGACCCCCTGGTGGTCCTTCTTTTATGTTGTTTTTTATTCTATTTCAATAAAGGGCTGTTTACAGACTTTTAAAAATAACAGGAGGACCACTAGGAGGGTTAGGGAACATGGAATGTCTTTCAGGTACTCTACAGTGTACGTTCTTCTTTGGTCGATGAAATCAAATCATTTAGTGAATATATTGTTGTGACATTCTATCAAGGAGTTTTCAATATTAAGCAGGTTTAAAGAAAAATACGTTCTTTGAGTTTTTATTTTTAATTACTCGGTGCGATCGATTTCGGCGGTTACGCCATCAACATTGCAACAAAACCACAAGGAGAAAGAAGACACAAAGGAGAATTTAAAACACTCCAAAATATAAAAAAAGGTCAAATAAAACAACTTAAAAATCACAAAAGCAGATAAAGGAGCTGGAATGGTCATAATGAACAAAGATGCGTACATAGAAAAAAACAGAAAAATTCATAACATAAATAACATCAAAGAAACCAAAAAGAAAAACCCAAACCTCACCTACACGCAAGAACTTAAGGCAACACTAAGAAACTGCACAGAGACAATCAAACACATATTTAACGTGAGGCTCTTCAACGTCACAAAGTTAGTACCAATGAACCCACTACCACCAAGACTCTATTCCCAAATCAAACTTCACAAAAAGGACCACCCAATAAGACCCATAGTTGCATACTCAGGAGCGCCAGCACATAAAATTAGTCAAATTATAAACAAGAACTTAATACACATGCTAAAAAACAAACCAAAATATACAATCAAAAATACTGGAGAGTTAATTAACAATCTAAAAACGATAAAACTAGAGGAAAAGGATATGCTAATTTCGTTTGACATAGTTAACCTATACACAAAAGAACCAACAACGGATATGCTAAAAATAATAAACAAAGAAATTGACTGTATAGACTTAGAAGACACACATAAAACCAACATTAAAAACCTACTTAAAATCACCACAAAGCAAAACTTCTTTTGCTTCAATGAAAAGTACTACTTCATGGAAGAAGGACTACCAATGGGATCCCCGTTTTCACCAGTTTTAGCAGACATATACGTGAACTCCTCAAAAAACAAATACTAAACAGTAACCACAAAAATTAAATAATATTAAAAAAAAACAACATAACTCTAGCCATAAAAAACCACAATAATCTCTTACAACAAGTACAGAACATAAAAGACAGCATATAAAAGATGCAGAGAAGTGGTGTGTACCTACTGGAATGCCAATGTGGAGCAACATATGTGGGAGAAACTGGACGAACTATAGAGTTAAGGGTCATAGAACACAAAAGGGACGTAATTTTTTTTATACACTAATTAATTAATTAACAATATTTTATTTTTTAACTTATACATTTTAAACCTGTTTTTTAACTTGTACTGTCCTTCTTGTAGGTGCCCGAAGATGGCGTAACTGCCGAAATCGATCGCACCGAGTAATTAAAAATAAAAACAAACTCAAGGAACGTATTTTTCTTTAAACCTACTTAATATTAAATTAATATTATTAACATTTTTGATTGTCAGTAGGTAGTACGTAGATAACCCGACACCTGGAGAATATTCCATGTCCTCCAAACCCTCTGGTGATCCTTCTTATTTGTTGTTTTTTTTTTTACTTTTTTTCAATAAAAGAATGTTAACTGATTTTTAACCCATTAGCTCCCTTAACTCACCAACCTCCTAAACACTCACCAACATTAGAAAAATACGAACACACATTCATACTCTTCACCGAGGTTCGAACTCAGACCTTTTCGCACAACAGTCTGCATCTTTACTCACTGAGCTACGGAGGCCGGTTTATAGAAAATTTCAATAATAAAATAAGAACCACTATGATGTCTGGGGGACATGGAATGTCCTCCAGGTGCTCCGGAGCCTACGTTCTTCTTTAGTAGATTAAATCAAAACATTTAGTGAATATTATTATCATTTTTAATTGTCATTAGATAGTATGTAGACAGCTCAGCATATATGAAGTATATAAAAAGTCGAACACCTGGAGGACATTCCACGTCTCTCAGACCCCCTGGTGGCCCTTCTTTTGTTGTTGAAAATCTTTAAACATCTCTTTATTGAAATACAGTAAAAAACAACATAAAAGAAGGGCCGCCAGGAGGTCTGGGGGACATGGAATGTCCTCCGGGTGCCTGGTTATCCACGTATTTCTTATTGGTAGTTAAAATGAAAATAACATCCAGTAAATATTTATGTTTCATTTATCAAACAAGAACGTAGGCTGCAGGATACCTGGAGAGCATTCCGTGTCCCTCAGACCCCCTGGTGATTTTTTTTTCATAATTAACATTCCTGTATTGAAATAGAATAAAAATAACATGAAAGGACCACCAGGGTCTTATAAACATATAAACACAATATAAAAGAAGAACTACCAGTAGGTCATATTTTTAATTAAATTTAATTAAACGTAGAAAGTGGAGCGCCTATAGAACATTCCAAGTCCTACAGACACCTTGGTGCTACTTCTTTTTTTGATAAAAACACCTATAGAGTATTCCATGATTCTCAAATCTTCTGGTATTTTATTTCAATAGAGGGATGTACATTGATTTCATAATTAAAAGAAGAAACAGCAGGGTGTCTAGAGAATATGGAATGTTTCTCTTCATAAACAAAGACCACCAGGGGATCTGGGTAACTTTATCTACCTACTTATGTATTACCAGTCAAAAAGAGGAATGTAGATAATATAAACACATAAAGAGTTATTAAGATTTCTTAAAATTAATTAAAAATACCTAGATATCCCTCAGACCCCTGATAGTTCAATTTTTATGTTGTTTCTATTCTATTTCAAAAAAAGTCTTAACTTTTCACATATTTATGTTTTATAATCAAAATGAAAAACGTAGGTAACAGTGTACATGGTGGACATTCTGATACTCCCAGATCTTCTAATGGTCTTCTATGTTGTTTTTATTCTCTTTGAATAGAATAATTAAGAGATATCTGCGTACTCATTACGTGTAATGACAACCCTGGTGGTTCTTTTACTTATGAAAATTAATATACATCTCTCTATTAAAATAGAATAAAACAACAAATAAGAAGTCACCAGGAGATCTGGGGAATATGAAATATTCCTTAGGTACATTGCTAACTACGTTCTTTTAATCTTAGTAAATCTTCATGTATTTGTGTTTTTCTAATCAAATTGAGAAACGTAAACAATAGTGTACCTGGAGGACATTCCATGTCTCCCAGACCGCCTGGTGATTCTTCTTTTAATTATGAATTTCAATATATATCCCTTATTGAAATAGAATAAGAATAACATAAAAGAAGAACCATTAGTGAAGAACGCAATATACTTGTAATGTGATAGTAATGTACATGGAGGACATTCTATGTACTCCAGACTCCTTGGTTATTTTTTTAAATTGCTTAAACTGCTCTATTCTAATATAGAGATGTTTATTGAATTTTAACAATAAAGGAATGACCACCAAGAGAGGGGGGGGGGGCCATGGAATGCCCTCCAGATATATGTGTATCAATTATAAGGATGTAGATAGTAGAACAATTGGAAGACATTCCATGTCTCCCAGACCTTCTGGTGTTACTTTTTTCATTGATAAATGACAATCCCTACATTGAAATGGAATAAAAACAATATAAAAAAGAGCCACCAGCAATTATTTATATTTCATTTATCAAACTAGAATGTCGGCTGCAGAGCATCTGGGAGATATTTCATGGTTTTAAACAATAAAAGAAGAACAACTAGAGGGTCTTATTGATAAAAGACTTAAAGAACATGCAATAACTTCCAGATCTTCCGGTGATCTTTATTCTATTTTAATAGAGGAATATATATTGAATTTCATAATTAAAATAAAAAAACACCAGAAGATTTGAGAACATGGTAACAAAATTCTTGGAGGACATTCCATGTTCTTTAGACCCCATAATGGTTTTTTTAATCTAATATAATATTTAATGATTTTCAACATTAAAAGAAGAACCACTAGGGGATCTAGGGGACATGGAATGTCTTTCAAGTAGTTGAATTCTTACGTTTAAGATTAAGTAGGAGTATGTGGATAGATCGTAAAAATGGAGTGCTTGGGGAAAGTTCTATGAACCACAGATCCTCTAGTGTTACTTCTTTTATTGATAAAAGACTTTGAGAACATTTTATGATCACCAGATCTTCTGGTAGTTTTCCTTTTATGTTTTTTATTTTGATTAGTAAAACAAATACATAAAGAGTTACTAAGATGTTTAAGCTCCAATTAGAAGAACGTAGATAGCAGAGGACTGTTTGACATTCCTTGTCTCCCAAATCCTCTAATTGTTCTTTTTTCATTATTCTTATTCTATTTTAATAGAGGGATGTACATTTATTTTTATAATTAAAAGAAGAAACACTAGGGAGTCTGGAGAATATGGAATGTCATCCAGGTGCTTTGCTATCTGCATACTTGTAATTAATCTTATATGATGATGAGTCTACATATTACTTATAATTTACCTATCAAAAAGAGATGTTTCCATCTTTTCGGTTTTCTTTTTTTGTCGTTAATAATCAATAAGAATCTCTTTATTGAAAAAAAAAATAAATAAAATAAAAATAATATTAAAGAAAGACATGGAATGTCCTCCAGATATTCTTGATTTATGTATGTTTTGCCAATCAAGGTTACAACCTATAAGAAAGTGCCTGGAAAAACGTTAGTAATGCTAGTCATTAGGGGGCTACTCTTTTATTATATCGAATGTGTTGTATATGTAAAATTTAAAGATTTAAACTGAAAATTTAATTATTTTTTATTTATTTACTTTTATCAAAAATTATTTTAATTTGATTAAAATTAATTACAAAAATTAACATACATCAATATATTAAAATAGAATAAAAACAACAAAGAAGAAGAATCACTAGGAGGTCTGGGACACATAGAATTAATTAATGTCTAAAAATCTCAATAACTTTTATGTGTTTATATTTTAACTAATAAAAACTAGAGTGTAGAAAGCGCAGTACCTGAAGGACATTCCATGTCCCCTTAATTTGCAAAAGTGACATAAATGAAGAGTAAAAATATTGTTAACAATATAGTTTTTTTGTATGATTTTTTTTTAGCTAAGGGTAATTTTTGTTTATGATATTTCTGCTATGTAAATTTCATATGTTTATTAATGAAATTCTTATAATTCTTATTGATCTTTTTTTTCAAGTTTAAAAAATTTCGGTTGAGATTTCATTCTTCATTCATCATTTGTAGTAATTCGTTGTGGTTCTTCTTTTATATTGTTTTTATTCTATTTCAAAATAGGGACTTAATTGTTTTTAATAATCAAATAAATAACACCAGGGGTCTAGAAGATATGGAATGTCCTCCAGGCACTCCACTTTCTACGTCCATTTTTTGATTGTTCAAACATAAATATGTGAAGAGTTTTAAGATTTTTAAACGTTAATTAATAGTACGTAGATAGCAATGTACTTGGGTACATGGAATGTCCTTCAGGTGCCGGACTATCTACATACTACCTATTAACAATCAAAAATTATAATAATATTCACTATGTGATTTAATTTACTAAAGAAGACTCAATTTCAATAAAGATATGTTTAATGATTTTAAACAACAAAAGATAGGCCACCAGGGGGTCTGGGGGACATGGAATGTCCTCCAGGTAATCGATTTTTTATGT
>JAUIMW010001914.1:0-11527 GCA_033557785.1 Enochrus cinctus | reverse complement strand
CCAAGTTTGCAACTCTATCATATCTATACTGTGAGTACCAAAGGAAAATAAAGAAAATAAGAATGATTTTTTGATTTGTGATAGTTTAAAATTAAAATTTGCAAAAAAAAAGTATTTTATTATAACAAACATTTAACAATTACATATTATGCCTTTACCTCAAGAAATTTAAAGTTCCTATTATGTACTTAGTTGCATCGATTTTTGGTAAATTAATTTAAAAGTTAACGTTTTTTATCTTTCAATTGGCCTGGCCAATTCTAAAATTCTAGGCGTGGCAACATATTTCAACGCTCCTTTACTTATTATGAACGCATCTTCTCGGACATCACTCTCAGGACCCTTATTTCTCTTTTTGGGTTGAGCCAACTCTTTCGTTCTATCAGTCGCTAAAAAAATTGAATTTTGATTTAAAAATTTCTCCATTATTTGCCACACCGCTTTTTTAAGTCGATCTAGCGTAACTTACCAACATATTCAAGTGCTTCTGGTTTCACAATCGGTTCTTCCTCTGGCTTTTTGTAAACTTTCATTGGGTTAGCTTTTGCTAAAATTAAAATCCTTTCTGTTGGTTCATAAGATAAAGTAGATTCAGGTATCTATTGCAAATAAAATTATTTTTTATTATTTATTATTTATTACATAAGAATGTATACAATAGGAATACCTTTTTATCAAACGGGTCTTTCCAAAATTCCTCCTCAGGATCATACTTTGGAACGACTTTTTTAGGGGCAGATATCTGCATAAGTCGATCTTTAATGCTGTACAAGTCCTCGATTCGGGGACCCCTCTATTAAGAACATAATTTTTAGTCATAATTATCAACTTAAAGTAAGTGAGCTTACGTCTATGGGAGGGGGCGGCGGAGGTACTTTCGGTTGGGACCTAAGACTGCACCAATCTTCCAACTCTTTTTCAGGATCTTCTTTCGATTTTTTTGAACTTTTGCTCTTCTTGGAAGCTTTGGAAGTGATTGATTTCCTTGAAGACTTTGCTGTGACTGTGGCGGCTCTGCTTCTACTCAAAAATAAAATGTTTACAGGATAAACTGTGGACATGTCAGTTAATAAAGTACTTTTTTTTTATTTCGAGTTCTTTCTCCGCTTTTTTGTAATAGTTGTAAATGGAGTTCCATGATTCTTCTATTTTCTTTTCCATTCGCCTAACGTACCTTTCTCCTTTGAAATCAAACAGTTTTTTGTTTTCCTCCAGCAATCTAAAGCAGTTATTTGTTTGTTTATAGGGAAAGTGCAGTTTTTAGATTACCTTATTCCTGGACGGGACATGTGGTCCGATCTCATGCTACATTGGGCTTTTAAAGCGGTAGGGGAGACGTTGCTTTTGAACTCGTATGGCTCAGGTTCATATTTTTCGTTGGTTAGCCTTGGTACTTGCTTTGAAAGCTGATTGAGGCGCCAGTTGCCTTTGAATTTTTTCTTTGGTACTTCAATTTCTTCGTGGATGACCGAGTTGTATTGATCACTGGTATCGTTTGATGGTGGCATTTTTTTTGCGACGGGTAATTTGATAATTTTAGTACATTACGAAAATTTTACTCTTCAACTTTGGAAGTCAAACATTTGACACAAAAATTTTGACATTGCTGTTAAATTTTGGTTGCCGTGGAAAAGGTTTTTTCGATTTCTAGGTGTGATCCGGTGTTCTTGAGTTCTTTGAACACAACAATCGAAGTGTTATTGTGTAACAAGGAAAATGCACTAAAAGTAGAGTTTTAATTTTGAAAATTTTTGTTACCTGGTTTTTGATGTAAGATTTGTCTTGGTTTTGAGGTCTTAGTTTTGGAAATGTTTTTTCGGGGGCGTGGAAATTCAGTCTCTACACATAAATAAAACATCGATATCAATATTTTTAAATTTTATTTTTCTTATTACCTCAATTGTAACAGTTCCATTACAAATTGTAAAACACTGTTATCAAACGTAAATAAATAGGCATAAAGCGCCCTTAAAACTATACATAATATTACTACTCGTAAAACAAAAACAAATTTAATTCAAAGAACGAAAAAATAAATTCAAACGTAACGATAGAAAATGGCCGGTGATAGTACATGAGTGACATCAATATGACATTAAAAGATAACGTATTCATTAGGATAATAATTAATATATACCCATGGCAGTTACCTTAAATTCCAGCTACAGGAAGATTTTTTTTACATTTGTTTATCCATCTTCGCTATTTAAAACGAAATTTATGTTAAAAACACAATATTATACAAAATATTATGTTAAAGACCGTTTTTCAGTTGTAAAGGTAACACCCATTAAGGCAAGTAGTTATAGAACAATAGCAGCATTCTATTTTAACGAGAAAAAAATGTTTTAAGGAGATTCAGGTCAGGATACGTAGTATCAAGAAAAAAAATTTTGAAATTAGTGTTAAATAAGTTATTGGTCTGGCTCAAGGCACTGTTATTAGCACCTGTTATTAAATTTTGAAAATTTTTATTTGAACTTTAAAAAAAAGTAAAAAAGCCTTGCGTGGAGAATAAGAAAGGGAAGGAACTCTAAGTAGGTAGTCTGTTGATGATGGGTGTGCTGCCATGAAACAAACACGCCACATGACGGGTATTGTACCCACACTTACTCAGCCATTTGACCAACCACAAGTATGTGATATTCTTTTATACTTTCTGGTTCCAAGTCACCAAGCGAAGGAATTCGTATTATGGAGTTTTTATAACGAAAAGAAACATTTTAAATTTCTTGAGATATTTAATTACTAAAAAGAGCAAACTTAAGAACATTCATTTTACATTACTTTCGAAAATATCAGTACACAATAATTCTTATTTTTAACTTGATACAGGACTTAACAAACATAACACACCTAAATAAAATTATACGATAGTATATCCTGACTTGAACCAATATACAAGATTTCAAAAGAAAAAAGTTAAGAATATATTTTTACAATTTTACTTCAAAAATCCTAAACCTTACCCACAAATATGTACATTTATATATAATACAATTACACAAATGGCGAAACAATCGGTAAGTGTAAGTAAAAAAGGAAAATAAAAAATAAAAACACGATAATTATGTTTTTTCAGTAGTAACACTGACATATATTTGAAGATATGTACAAGTTGTTATAAAAAAAATCACTTACAAGGCGCAAATATTATTATGTCGCAACTTTCTGAATAACTGAGGAACTTAACATATAAACTGTAACCTTTTAACAAAACAAAATTTTAAGCTATTTTTTTCTCTCTTCCAAATTAAAAATATGCACAGAAAGACGACCGCTTTGGTCCATCGTGACGTTCTGACGGCCGTTTTAGCACAACATTACCAATATATATTCGTTTGGTGCTATATCTTCGTGTGCAACATTTTACATAACAGTTAATTACAATATAAATGAGAATTAAACTAAATTTTATATAATTATAATTCGACTAAAAAAAAAAAATCTCTGTGAGGCTTTATACAAATGATTACATCCAAGAAATGGGACTCAGGGCGGCACCTGAAAGAACTTGCAGCAGTTACACATTTTTATTTGGCAAATATATTGTTGGGTTCGACTTTTTTCAACTTCAATATTAAATTGTATTCAATTGAAATAAAGTTTAAAATTTTGCTTTGCGACTAAACAAAATAAATATCAATATATACAAAAATATACAAAATGAAATCTACACCTTAGGAAAAAATGTGCCAGCACATCTACGGAACGCAAGCGAACCCAATAAAAGATTAAACAAAACAAAATGTAACTGTTGTATCGCATTTCAGATTGAAACCCTGCTTTCTTTTATAAATTAATGCCAGGCCAAATGTTCCGTACCTCTATGCCTTAAACTAAATTTAATTATGAATGGGGTGCCTTTACTTAACGATAAGCCAATAATATACTTATTTAGATTGCGCCAGACCAACGGACACCTTCAACTAAAAAGTAACGCTCCGCAACTCCACCAGAACAACTAGCATTGGTAAATAAGAAAATCGATCTTAATTTGTAGATCTAACATTAAATTTATTATACACTATGTAAAAAGTTTATATATCAGTACAGCCTTACTTAGCAGTGTTAGTTGATCTGATTCTCTTAAACATTATAAAATGAAATACAAAAAAAATATATTAGGTGCCATCGGACATCAGCAATCACTTTTTTGTAATTTTTCTTTACAATAACATCAGTCGAGTGAAATAAACAAATACAATAACACCACTTTCGACCATCACATAACGAATTACCCAAATAAAAAAATAATAAATAAAACTTCTAACCATTTTTACTTTTGTTAAAATGCTTACTAGTGGCTTAATTTTCAGTGTGTCTACTAAACGTCTTTTTGATTACATTGTATTATTTAAAAAAAAAACACAAATTTACATATATGACCAGTATGTAACAGTATTCTCGAGTTTATTTATCTTACCACTAAATCTATCGATAAAAATAACACTAAACACACTATAAGTCACAAGTGGCACTAGATTTTCTTTTTAACAGGGGGGCAGCCTTTTTTACTAGTTTTTTTTTTTTCTCAATACAAAGTCGTTAGAGACTGCATTCCCTTTTCTGCTTTTATTCCGAGCATTCTGTAAAATTAAACCCCGATTTTATAAAAAAAATAATAATTCGTTATTTAATTTTGGGTACTCAGAACCACTTGCGGAAAAGGGTTGCCCCCCCAGAAAACCAATAGAATATGTGCAATTATTTGCTATAATACATTTCATGCATACTCAAACGACGTAATGAATTAGTACCTTTCAGCCTACAGTGTGTTAAGAACATGTTAAAAACATTTAATCAAAAATAAAAATTGGTTAGAGTATGGGCGAATTTGGTATGGATTAACGTCGCAACTTCTCCTTTACATAACATTGTAGAACGTCTCGCACCTGAATAATTAATTAATTAAGACATATCCATTTATTTATACTACATATCGGCAATGGTGCTCGAGGTGCTATACGATGTTGCGTAAACTTCAGTTTTGCCTGTGAGACCCCTTCTTAACTCTCACGCTCGCGGTGATTAGCTAGGACAAATTACCCGAAGGAATCTCCGATTACACGTTTAAATTTCATTAAGAAACGTTACTAAAAAGTCTATTTGCGTTACGGTATTCGGTTATTTGATCCGATTCTCCTGAAACGATATATACTAAGCTTAAAATATTTTTATTTATTAAATAAACAGCCAGACTTGCATTCACACATACACACCAGCACACTTGCATTCAAAAACGTATGCACTAACTTCGTACTCAGTATTTTTTTATAAATTAGTGCACTTTCCACTATTTTAATAACTTTTGTAAGTTTATTTAGTACATGTTCTCCGACGAATTGTTTTTCATTAAATAATAAAGAAAATAATTCGTGTATATATCCACTTAAACAATATAATAAGACTTTTTTCATATAATTTTTTTTTGTTACAAAAAATGTCAGTTGTCATATTTAAACAGTTTGACAGACGAACCCGATTGTTAGTTGAACAGGGATCCAATCGATGAATTTTAATTTTGTTGAATGTTGAATGTGTTAGCGATTTCCTAGAAAAGAAAAATAAAATAACGATTTGTTAATTTAATGCAATAAGTGTAACGTGCAAAACAAAATAAAAATTGCAATAATTTATTTTGAAATTAAACAAAAAAAAAAACAATCATGCAACACCTGTTATTAGCTTTCATCCCAGTGTGTTAGTATGTTTTTTTAGTTTACTTAATAATAATAATAATATGAATTCACTCATTTTATTTAAAAGTTCCAAGGAATTATAACTTTGTCAAAGTATATATTTTTACTGCTTTCATTAAAAATGTTAAATTGAAAAATATCCTTATTTCTCTACAACAAAAATTGCATGTGGTGTTCGAGAAAACGACAAATTTTTTATTGTTGATTTAAAAAAAACTATTTCTTCTTCCTTTGTTTATTTGTATATATTAGAACAATATTTCAACTTGTTCTAAGTGCTTTTTTGTATGGTGAAGAATGATATAATGTACAATGGAAAATAATGTAGATGATGTGTTTGCTGATAGCAACTTAGCTCTTTTGGCCAGGGCAGTGGGTGTAGCTCAAAGAATTAATATTAATTGGTGTGATAGCAACGGAATAGAAATAAATAAACTTTGAATTCATAATTGATAAAAAGTATTGAACAATTTATAGTTGTAGAATCAATAGAAAAATTTCCCATATTTGTTTAGGATTACATAGCATTAAATTATAATTTTTTTTATATATATTTTGACTAAGTTGAAGAGATTAGTTCCTTAGAAATGTAATTCAGAATTTGTTTCTTAATATACAGAAAAATATGATGATAACTGACCAATGTTAGTCATAAACTTTTTAATAACAGAAATTGTTGCCTAAACGAATTATGAACATTAACATCTTTCTTTTTATTTCTTATTACCGATCTTTATTTTTTTTACGAAGATAACACCACTTAAGCAAAAAATGGATTATATACTTTAATTTTTGCCAAATCAGAATTGAAAATTTAAAAACATTGTTTAGTATTTGACAGTTTTAAGACAAAACAAAAATTTATACAAGAGTTAATGCTGATAATTCTCGAAATGATACTATTGCAACCAAGTGCATTTAATAAAATTTAGACTACTTTCATTTCATTATCAATCTTGCAAACTGCACGTCATTTTACGTAAACTTGTGTTATGTTTCTTGTAGCAGTTTAAAAATGAAGGTACGCCAATTGTTCAAAATGCACTACGGCATGCATAAGCGTCGTTACAATTTTAAATAAAACAGGTAAAGCATCTCTAAATGACAATAAATAAACGAACTATAAGCAAGAAGCAAACTGTATATTGAGAAATCCAACTGACCTCCGCTTGGTATTCTCCATACATGTAAGTGAAAACGACCAAGCAAGAGAGACTTATAAACATAAAATAAATATTTTATAGTAGTATTCTAGAACAATGTTTATAAATAAAATTGTATAAAAAGTATTACTTAAGTACTAGGCTTGGAATAAACATGATTACATTAATTTTTTTTATAAAAACGATAGAGGATGAAAACTAATAACGTCCACGGTGTTGACCTTTCAAAGAAGTTTGGTAACGACGGGTTGACCTGAAATAAAAATTTATTATTAAGCGAATATCCCTATTTAAACAGTTTTTAAGTTCATTTCTACCAAACTAAATCGGAGCTATCCCTTTTTTTATGCGCTTAAACGCTTGATCAATAAAACAAAACGGCAAACTAAACAACAATTTATATTGAGACAAAAGTGGACATTTTACAAAATTCTAATACAGAAAGTTACATTTGGTTTGTATGACGGCTATCTTAAAAAAAAACAAACAGTTATGGAGCAATTCAGTGACCTTTCACAGGTTTACTAACAACGTCTGTAGTTGAGGTATGGGGTACCTTTGTATGGGCAGTGGCTTTTGCAGAACTTAACTTTTTATCAATTTCACGGTTAGCTGAAAATAGTAAAAGGGGTTTAATAACTTTTAAATAATCTGTCGTATTCACATGAACACTCCAGACAAATACCGAAAAAAGTCTTACAATTTTTTTTGCAATGGCGAAAAAAGAAGATGGGTATAGCTTTACTTGAAAAGGAAGAAAGAAACGATGACCCAAGTACTTACCATCCAGGGAAAAGAGTGGAAAGTTTAATATTCAAAATAAAAAAAACAGGAAGGAAAGTTTTTCAAGCACAACTCGAATACAATACCTTTAAAAATTATATTAACTGGAATTGTAGATATGTGGAAGGTTGCCAACAATTTTTATTGCAAACTTTTTCTAATGTCAATAAGAAAACAAAGCCAAATCAGAGTAGTGAGTAACTGAATAACACTTCCCAAGGCTTGCGATAATTTGACAAAAAAGACTCACCATAAGACACCTCCAAACAATCACTTCTGCAGCTGCGAAAACAATCACAACTACTCAAATAATTCTTTCCAAGTGCCCTAGTTCCCTGGCCTTTAGCAACCGTTCCCAATCTACAAAGTGGGTTGGAACCTTACTGAGTCAGAAATTGCCACAACATTTATACAGAAGTTCCAAAACTCTGAATCAAGATGCGTTTACCGATAGCCGAACTATTAATTATGAACAATTTTCAAACATAAATAAAAGTACACATGGCAATAATAGCATTGGTCATACACCATTCATATTCACCGTTGTTAAGACAATAAAATCTACTTCATTTCAAAGGCATCAATCAAATTTTGATAGGTGTAATATAGACGTTGAACTTACAGAATTTCACTCGGCTTTATCCCTTGCCTTAACAGATTCCTGGTTCACAACCCATTGGTAAACTCTTCTAAGGCCTAAAGTTATAAAAAAAATAAAATCCAATAAAAAAACAAAATATTGAAAGAAAATTATTTAAAAGGGAATCAAAATAAGACCGTTCAATCAATCAATTTTATTATTTAAACATTATTTTTCAAAATTAAACATAATCTACATTACCATCATATAAAGAACCCGAGAAGTTACAATCATGCCAATAAATAGAATATGCTTATGGAAATACAGTTTGAAAAATATCAGAAGTATGAGTTTTATTCCACGTTGGACTTTTTAACAAAATAAGGTAGCTACGTACCAGGTTGCTGGTTTATGGTTTGCGAAGTTTGTGGTTGAGCTGATGTGCCCGCAGCTGCTGCCGCCTTTTGTTTTAACATTGTCCAGTCGAAGGTGTAATCATACTGATGGTTAAGGGTACGGAACAATATACGGAACAGCTGTCTTAGGTACATATAGTCTGGAGCTTCCTCAAATCTGAGTCCTCTGCAATAATTTAGGTACATGGCAAACTCTGCAGGGAAACCCTAGAAGAAAAAAAAACACTCGTTACTACGTGAATTGAAACAAAGCGGTGCTAGTCACTCACCTTACACAACACTTCCACGGGCGTGGACATTTTCTTTTCACTAATTTTTTCATATTTCTGTTTCTTCGTGGCAGCTTTGAGCCCTTGCCAGGGCAAACAGCCCCTATTGAAATACATAAGAACATATCCCAAACTTTCCATGTCATCTCTTCGAGACTGCTCAATACCGAGATGTGCATTTATCGAGGCGTATCTTGCTGTGCCTGTTAAATTTTTATCTTCGCGGTAGCTAATGTGACATCTGGTGCGCATATCCCTAAACTTTTTTGCCAGACCGAAATCAATTAGAAACAATTTATTGCAATGCCTACCGATACCCATTAGAAAATTGTCTGGTTTTATATCACGGTGAATAAACGATTTACAATGTACATATTCAATACGGCCTATCATTTGATCGGCCAGCATAAGGACTGTTTTTATTGTGAAACGACGTGAGCAGAAATTGAAAAGATCTTCCAGTGATGGCCCCAGCAAATCCATGACCAGTACGTTGTGTTCTTTTTCTTGGCCATAATATCTGCAAAGAAAAGAAACGCCTTAATATTTGAGATCATTTTTTATTTTTAAGATTTTTTATTTATTCTATAACTACAAATAATGATTTAGGAGAATTACGTCTTTTCTAAGTTTTTATCATCTGGAGAGATAAGATAGCAATTTGATTCACACTTTGTTGTTTATATATCACACTAATTGTATACAAAATAATAATTGCTCATTTGATTAAGAAAATTCGTGTTTTGATGGAATCAAGTTGGGCAAAATAAGTAATTGTTAGCATAAGGACAGTCATTTATTAATGAAAAAATATGTATCAATTGTAATTTAATGTGCATCATCTTTAATTGATATTACTCATAGGTTTATTACCTTAGTAATGCATATGTAAATAGAAATTCAAATCTGATATCACTTGTATTCTTTCTTTTTCGATTTATGTTCCTCAAAATAAACATTGGCATTCAATATAGATAATCGAATTCCAATTTTGATTTGCTATCAAGACAAGTACTAATTGTTCTAATTAGCGATCATTTCAAGGGTGCAATTAAGTCTGAAGAGAATTATAAAATCATTAAGAAATCATTAGCGAATTTTGAACAGTTTACGCTTGAATGGTCATGGAGAATCTTTAATATGAATTTTATAATTTCAATATTGAAAGAAGTTACTCATAGGCTCCAAGAGTAGATCTTGTCTTTAACCCATATCCTTTTTCGGTGTTTTAATAAAATTGCAATGAGAAGAATAGGGTACATTGTGAAGACTATTATAATGCCAAATATGAAATAACTGAAATAATTATGAAGTTGAAAAGGAAAAAAATATATAACCAGTTATAATCCTTTTGTGGATCGTCACTGACATTTAGAACATTTAAAACACTGTTTCATGTTCGATACTAGAAAATGATTGTTGGTTTTTTATTTGTTTTTCTGAAGCTTTTCTTGTTTTTTTTAATAGAACTGTGTTTAGTTTAATTCTGCATGCAAAAAAATTAAATTTGCTTTTGTCTTTTGGCCATATAATGCTCTTTTTATCAAAAAATGTGCTTCTTATTAGTAACTGGTGTATCTTCTTGAGAGATTCTACTAATAAACAGCAAGACAGTGTTTGTTTCCTGGGACTAGTCCTTGATCAAAAACTTACACAGTCATCACACTGTGTTAACCTCTGCAATCAACTGTATTCGCTTAGCTTTGTATTTAGGTCCTTGGGAAATGCTGTGTCGGTTGATATGTTGATATTACTTTACTTTGGTGATGTATACTCCAGACTAACATATGGCATCACCTGTTGGGGGTTCTTGGACGTTATGAACCAGCTAGATCTCTATTTCAATGTTTTAATAAGTATAGTAGTATGGTATTTTATTCTATATGTCTCAGTTAATGCTAGGAAAAAATATCCAAAACCTGCAATATTCAAGACTGCCCAACACTATGTTAACAGCCCCCATGCTGTTTCTATTACAATTTATAATATATTACCATATCATGTTAAGGATGTAGATAATAGAAGTAAGCAACATTATACTTTTAATGAATTTCTTAATAATTTTAAAGTGATGTAATATTAGTTAACTGTATTTATTGTACTATTGCAATCATTGAACAAATAAATACCTATCTACTGGCTTCAAATTTGTTGCAGTTAATTTTTAGACTCTCATGACTTTTTGTTCTGTGCCGTATTTATTGCTATATACATACATTTTTTTAATTGAGTCATTTTGAAAAAATCCCTAGATGACCCTGTTTTGCTGGTTTTGTTGGTTTCAGCAAAGTTTATTTAAGACATAGGGGATCTCCATTCAATCAAATCTGCGATGTTAAAGCATGGCTTTTTGTATTAATACTTTGACAGGTCTATAAATTTATGTAAATTTTTATGATTAACAAATATTATTATATGAAATAAAGCCTTTAAGAATAAAAAACAAATATTGTTGGTGCTTGTGTGTTTTTCTGAAGGTTTTCTTCGTTCTTTTTAAATAGAACTGTGTACCTTTTGGCCATGAGCTTTTGCCATATGATGCCACATCAGCTCCAAATTTGAAGCGGCTAATTTTTGGTTACTCGTGTTTTTCACTGTTGATTTGTTCTGTCTC